>PVKM010003806.1:0-42403 GCA_004027735.1 Carollia perspicillata
GGGGCGAAGCAGGTTGAGCCAGGGAAATACCCAGTAGTCTGCACACTCTCCCAGAGTGAGGGGGTTCAGAGGGGCAGATCTCATTGGGGTGGGGGGCGGGGTACGGCTGAGACAGCTTGATCCCAGGATTACAGCTTAAAAGCTTGAAAACAACTAGAGTTTCTCTTTTGTCAAGTCAAGAAGTAAACTGAACAGCAGCGAAAAGGGAGAACAAACACGTGGGTGACTTGGAGAGTTTGGCGCAAAATCCTCAGCCATCCTTAAGAGACAGAAGGAGGGAGGGAGGGCGCTGTGGAGTTGCACTGGGTCGGTGTGTGGCGTGCACGGAGTCTCCCTGCAAAGTCCCAGGGAGAAGGCATCTCATTTCAGCACAGGCAAAGGCTCAGAGATTTGATTATAGTGATTTCTCCTTAACGTAAAGTGCTCCGGAAGACTAGGCGAGGAAGCGGCTTGTCACTTGGAGTTTTAATAGATGCTGCCGGGCTCCTTTTCTGAGGAAATGAGTAGTATAAAGGACCAATGACAGCTGCTCTGAGGAGTCAGCTCCAGATTTTTTAAATTTTTTATTTATTTATTTTGTATAGTATTTTTCCCCCCATTGCCGTTTAACCCCCTTATCCAGATTCTTAACTCTGGCATAGCAGTGGAAGTTGGGCCCACTTTCAGTCCCTTTCCTGGGCCCTGGGGAACAGCTCCTTTCTTCCATGCTCCAGGGCTCTCAACTTGAGAATCTCCTCCCCAACACAAGTGCTTGGGCACAGGCTTGTGCACGCACACACACACACACACACACACACACTCTTTCAGGAGCTCCTTATCTTGGCATGCCTAATGGCAAAATAGAGATGTTACCACCTCAGCTTAGTCTCGGACAGGCATTGATGGGCTAAACATTCAAGCCACATATATATATATACAGGTGATAGGTAATTGTCCATTGTAAATCAGGACTGGGTATGGAAGCATGGAAAGCCTTGGGCTGAGATTGTCTGCCTAACTCTAATTGACAGTGGGATGGATTTATCAGAAAATCTTAATAATGTTCAAACGTGAGTTTTTCTTTTTCACATGAGCATGTCTCTGTGTGTTGTATGCATTGCTGTCAGAGGAAATCCAGCCACATGGAATATCCCAGCCCTGATGTGCACACATGCTCCTCACACCCTTGGCCTTCCTCACACCTCTAGTTACTGGACATTTTTCATGATGATGTCATTGTGCCTGTTAGATACAAGTATGAGTACTGAGGTTATTCTCAATTCAGAAAAATTGAATATTGGTATGATTTGCAAACATTTATAAATTTATATGCGAGTTTTATTTTTACAGCCCAGAGTGCTAACACCTGCATCCAGTTTTACCCTCTGTTTGAAGAAGTGGGTTGAGTACCATGTATGTGGGTGTCCATGGTGGAATAAGGGCAAGTGTGGCACTTTGTATATTTGGCCTATTAATAGAAAAATTTTTGTTAAACCAAGCCCTTAATAAACATTAACTAAGAACAAGAGTTCTAGCTTAATCTGTGGGTTGATTTACTTTGTAGAGCCTCTTAATTAACTTCACATTTTAATGAAATAGAGTGTGTCTGGAAGAGTGGAGGGGAGAAATAAGCTAATTGGAATAGAGGTATCGCATCATTGATTTGAAATTATTTTTTGCTGTGAGCTTCACACTGATTAATTGTTCTTTTTGAAATTTGTTAGTTGAATGGTTCATAGAAAACTAAGATGTGTAGTATTTGCATACAGCTTCTACTGTGGCTCATTTAATAAATCATTGTCATTCTAAGTATACTTAGCTTAAAATCCTTTACATCATTTATTTCCCAAAGACATTTACATTGCATGTCAGTCTTTTCCTGAAGAGAATTGCTTTTGCAAGTAAATGTAGTTTTCAAGGAGGGCATGAGTATTACTTTTATTTTTAAAGAGAACAGTACCGATGCTTCAAAACTATCCAAAAAATCACATTTACTAACTTATTTGACCCCATTAACAACACTGAGATGAAATGTTATTGTCTCCATTTTACAGATAGGAACACTGAGCCCTAGAGAATGTAACTTATTCAGAGCACTTTAACTTGTGAGTGCCAGAGCTAAGACTGAAACCCAGGTCTCCTGCCTCAGCAAAGGCAGCAGGTGCTCTTAAAACAAATATGCGCAGAACCTGGGCATGTCAACAGCATCAAGAAGTGTGTAAAATAAAACATGAAGTTGATATTGACTGATACCCCCAGACATGAAGTCCAAATGAACCAAAAAAGAAACACAGTTTAAATTCATCTTTTAAAAGAATGAAGCCTGGGCTCTGAATGCAATGAGAGCTTTTAACCTTTATTTTTAATTTTTGAAATCCTAGCTGTTACACTGGTGATAATAATCACCATAGAAGCAAACCAGTGTATTTGCTGACTTTGCACAATGCATAGCCTGATAAATATAAAACAGTGTTCAGAGAATTGCAGCTAATCAAAGCACTACAGTTTGTTTTCAGTGATCTTCTAAAAATAAGCAAAGTGAGAGAGATGTGCAAAGTGAGTGTGTATGTGTATGTGTGTGCATGTGTGTGCCTCATCCAAATGAAGGGCTTAACTTGTCTGTCCAGTTAACAAACCTGAAAAATCCTCATGGATAGTTGGATGAATGATTTCCTGTGGATTATCAAGAAAAGCATGTCTTAAAAGACTATTTTAGTGTGTATGGTAGCATTTCCAGATAGTATTACCTTGATTGAAAATTTGAGACTTTTGTTACAGTGTATGAAGCAGTGGGAAAGAGGTATACTTGATTTAATGAAGAAATTTGTATAAAATAGAAGGAGGCAATTTTGGGGCATTTCATAGTCAGTTCTTTTGATTCCATAGAAAATGTAGGTATGATAAATACATTTTGTATTAAATTAAACCTAACAAGGTAGATTTACTTTTTAATCTCTACATGGAAAGAATCTGAAATAATAAAATTATCAGGGAAATTAGTCTCTATGTCACCAAGAAAGCCAAATGAAATATTTTTAAAAGTTAAAACCCCACTTAAAAATACATATATCGAATTAATCATTTAAAGTTTTATAATACTTAAATTTATTATTTTACTAGCAATGGATGACACTGCATAAAATATAACAGGGAGTGCAGAAATAAGTCCAGGTATATTTGAGACTGTAGTACCTGATGTGAAATATATTTCACATCCATGAGGAAAATATGACTAATTAAATAAATAATGCTAGAATAATAAGCTAGCCAGTTTTTAAAATATAGCTACTTCACATGTTTTAAATTCTAGATGAATCAAAGAGTTAAATTCAAATGTAAATACATGGTACATGTGCATATACTACAAGAAAGTAATAAATAAAATTGTTTTAACAATTTTGTATAAAAGGCCTTTCTTTGCATGGTATGCAAAACTTGAAATCCAAAATAAAAATGTAATTATATAACAATGAAAATTTCTATTCAGGAAGAAAAAAAAGAGCATAACAAGGATGAATTACAATTCATTAATTAGGAAAAAACTCAATATCTATTATATATAAGCAAAGTGTTAATGTTCCTAATATACAAAGAGCTCTCAAAATGTAACAACAGTTTCATTGAAATGATAAATTATAAATTAGTTTTTTACTTCTTTTTACACAACAAAATAATTCTCCTCAATATCATTAGAGAAATGCAAATCAAAAATAAAATGATATATCACCTCATACTTGTTAGAATGACTATTACCAAAAAGACAAAAAAAGAAAGAAGAAACAAATCTTGGCTAAAATGTGGGGAAAAGGGAATCCTTGAGGACTGTTGGTGGGAATGTCCATTGGTGCAGTCACTGTGCAAAATAGTATGGGGCTTCCTCAAAACATGAAAAATAGAGCTACTATGTGATTTAACTATCTTACTTCTGGATATTTATTAAAATAACTGAAAACACTAACTTGAAAAGATATGCGAGTATGCACCCCCCACCATGTTCATTGCAGCATTATTTACAATAGCCAAAATATATAAACAAGTTCAGTGTCCATGAATGAATGGATAAAGAAGATGGAGTTTTGTTCAGCTATAACAAATAAAAGGTTGCCATTTATGACAACATGGATGAACACAGAAGGTATGCTAAGTGAAATATGAGAAAGAAACATAAATACCATATGATTTCACTTACATATGGAGTATAAAGATGAAAACAAAAACAAAAACAAAATACCCAAGCTTATATATACAAAGGAAAGACATCAAGCTCATATATACAAAGAAGGAATTGGTGGCTGCCAGAGACAAGGGTGACAGGTAGAGAAAAGGGTGAACTGTTCTTTGTTTGTTGTTTCTTACTTCAAATAAATTGACAAATTTTGCTTGGAAATTTAAATACTTTAGGTGATTCCTTAGGTACTATAAAGACATTCTAGATGACAGAGGTGTAAATATCAAGAATACAACATTTGATTTAGGTATTTTAGAAGAAAACATAGCTAAAAACTATAATTGTATGCAATATAAATCTCATGCATATTATAAATATTCATTTGGCATTCTACTTTTAAATATATTAACCTAAAATACTAAATAAAAGGAAAGATTATATTGCAATACTTAAATACCAAAAAATTCAGATTTTTACTTTTTTACTCTGGGTTATAAAAATATTTCTCTATTGTTTTTCAATGATTTTATTTTTGGTTAATTCCTTTACCTTTTTCACCCAGCCCTGAAACCCACACCCCCTGAGTCTGTTCTCTATCTGTGAGTCTGTTTCTATTTTGTTTGTTAATTTGCTTTGTTCATTAGATTCTACATATGAGTGAAATAATATGGTACTTGTCTTTCTCTGACTGGCTTATTTAGCCTAATACTCTCCATGCTTTTCATTGGTTTTTATCAAAGTTCTTCAGTGTACTTTTTTTCTTCATTAAAGGATTCAGTGATGATTTAATTTCATGAGACAAAATTTAAGTTTCACATTACCAAAATAACTGATTGAAAATTTGGTCATTTAAATTGTCTACATCAGTGAATCTAAGACTTTGGATTTTAGGAACTTTATTTATTTATTTACTTACTTACTTTAACTTACTTATTTTAAGGTTGTGTTTATTTATTTCTAGATAGAGGGGAAGGGAAGGAGAAAGAGAAGGACAGAAACATTAATGTGTGGTTGCTTCTCACCTGTCCCCCACTGGGGACCTGGCCTGCAACTCAGGCACGTGCCCTGACTGGGAATCAAACTGACAACTCTGTGGTTTGCAGGCTGGTGCTCAATCCACTGGTCAACACTCTCCAGGGCAGTAACTTTATTTGGATAACTGGCAAAAGACTGCCATCTTTGAACTTTAATATATACAGCCATTAAGGATATTTAATTGCAAAAATGTTTGGCTAAATTCATTTCACATTTCCTACATATTGCCAAAACACTGTTAGACTTTAAAAAAAAACAAAATGATTTCAACAATTTCTGTGTGTTCTGAGACTGATGTATCAGAGGAAACATATAATGGCTCTATGACCTTTTTATATTTTTTGTTTGGAAATTATGTACCTTCTATGTTTCATCAGTTAGAAATGGTGAGAGGGAGGAGGTAGAAGGGAAAGAGCGATAAGAAACTGTCCTTCAAGCGCAGAATATACGTAAGCCCTTCTTTCCTTTTCATTGGACGATCTTGGTTCAGTTGCCCACTTACGGAGCAGTAACAGGGAAATAGATAACCCATAATGTCCACAAGACACATTTCTCTAAGACCATGTAACACTATAGAATGTCAAGATGGCAAGGGACTTAGATTTAAGCTAACCTAGCTTACCACTGTCCATCTTTTACACTTGAAGAAACATATCCTGAGGGATTAACTCAACACAATAGTTGACTGACAGAATGAGAACTACAATTTATGTCTTCCCTATCTCCTGACAATTACTCTACATTTCTCATTGTGGCTATATTTTAATGATCACTGTCCCCATATTCCAGGCTATAGCCTGAAACCAAAAGTTTGAAAATTACTTTTAAAAAGCATTTGTGAGTAAATGGGATATCCAAATACTAGCAAGAGAGACTACTTCAGAAAAGACGTTCTTTCACTTTCCAACTTGGATATATTCATATACACACAGTGATGAATTGGTCACTAATTTTTATCTCTAAACTTTAACACGGGTTTTGGAGAGTATCTTGGGGGGACTTTTTAAACATCATTCAGAATAATAATCTAAAAAGGCTCAAACCTGTTATCAACTTTTAGTAATTCAAAGACCTCAAGTCATTTGTAAAATTATGTCCCTCTCACTACTTACTCTCTATCTACAAGTTTTAAAATATATAATATGTGATTCTACAACTGGAACGTTGCTAGTTCTGGTTCATAACAGGAATGTTGCTAAGGGATTATATCAAATAGCACCTTATTATATTTCAAAAGATGTTGTGTTTATTTTTACTCTGAGGAACATTTCTCTACATTTAAAAATAGGAAATCCAAATTTTCCCAGAGAAGAGGGCATTATACATTATTTCTTAAAAACTCATCAGCTAAATTGATTTGACTCCATACACATACATACTCCCATCACCATGAGCCTCACCATATCACTTTGGACATTAAATGAGAAATAACATACGCTTTGTCATCTAAGTAAATGTTTATAGTTACTGTATGGATCATCATCAGTGTGGGGATCACCATTCCTCCACTGGTGTCAGTCCAGTGGTATCCATAGACTCCTCCTTTTCCTTACCTCCTAGAGCTCAATGACAACAGATGTCTCTCGATTCTACCCAGAAATACCTCTTGTTCTCCCGTTGCCATGTCCCTGGTTTAAGCCTTTATATCTGACCTCTAAACAGTTGCAACAGCCTTCTTTTTAAAGAAATTATTTTTTATTTTTTTCAATTACAGCTTACAATCAGTATTATTTTGTACCACTTTCATGTGTATGGCACAGTGTTTAGATAATCATGTACTTTACAAACTATTTCACCCAATATTTCATGTACCCAAGGCACCACGTGTAGTTATTACAATATTATTGGCTATATTTCCTATGCTGTACTTTATATTCCCAAACTATTCTCCAGCTCCAGTCTCTCCTACGCCAATCTATTTCACACTTCAGGCCACCCAATCTCATCAGCTCCTTCTCTGCAGGGCTTGGATGATTTTTTCCCTTGCAAGTTAAAAATCTAAATTTCTTAGCCTGACTCTTCAAAATATTAGCCCTCTCTTTCTCACAGAAAATCTTTGCTATTCATCCTCTCCCCTAATCCTTGTGAAATCACCACACTCAACTTTTTGCCATGGGCTGAGGTCTCTGTGTCTTTTGACACCTTTTTCTTTCTGAAGCTGTTTATTCCTTCTGGATTGCTTTCCCTATGCCCTCCACCACCCGCTCCTTATCTTTTTGGAAAACTCATGAGTACCTTTTTGAACTTAGTTCAGATGTCGCCCCTTACATGGGTATACTTACAAGCAGAGTAATCTTTTTCTCTTCTGGGCTTTCATAGTGCATCTTGTACAAAGCTCTGGTACCACAATTTTCAACTAATTACTAAATTCTATGGCACACTGATCTGACAAAAAATAAGTATACTTTTTATTCCCACTGAATGGCTATTATTGTGTTGGTTGTTATCATTTTTTTAAATTTGACAATCTAAGGGACAAGAGGTCAGTGCCCCTGGTAAGTCAGGTATTGCATGTTTTAAAAATTCTTGTGGCACATGGGTTGAAAATTGCTGCTCTAGCAGCTACCAGTTGCAATTCTGTATGTCTCCCCCATTAAGTACATGTAGGATCTTGCACAGCATATGGTTTATATACATCCTCAGCAAATGATGAGCATTTAAATGTGAAAATAATAATAGTGAAACCTGTCTTTTCAGTTTGTGTTCCCTCAGAAAAGATATATTTCAATATCTTAAAATTCTTTATGAAGTAAACAGAGCTAGTGCTATTTGTCTCACCTTATAGGTGATCAAAGGGAATACTGACTCTCAGAGATATAGACAGATATACATGTTCAAAGTTAGAACTCAGACTTGAGCCTTTGGACTCCTAGTCTGAAGATCTTTTCTTCACACTGTGAGGTACATGTCACCTGGTATCAAATGAGAAGAAGCCTATCACTTGACTAAGACTGTGAAGACAAGGAGAAATTGTAATGATTATGAAGAGAGATAGCAGTTTGGATCCAGCCTGTAAGAAAACAACATCAGAATAAAATTAACCTTGATGGAATAGTCTCCTTTTTATTTAGAGAGATTCCTTTACAGATTATATTCTTAAGTTTGGGGTCTTTGCCTTCAATTACATTTGGGGATGGGCTTCCTTTTTGCCGACAGCATTTATTAGATTCCCATGAGGCCTTGATTCACAATTTTTAAGACTAGGATACATTATTTAAAATATGGCATTTATTAGTTTATTGAACTAAAAAAGATCCTTACCTCAACACCCTAATAAAAAAGCACTTAAAATTGAGAATAAAATATTAAAAACGTAAAATAAAAGTAGATGGACATAAAGAGACACATCATAGGACCCATAGACATATGAAAGAATGTTCAACATCACTAGCTACCATAGAGATGCAAGTTAAAACCCCAATGAGATATTACTTCACGCCTTTCAGAAGGGCCATCATAAATAAATTAACAAACAACAAGTGCTGGTGAGGATGTGGGGAAAAGGGAACCCTAGTGCACTGTTGGTGGGAATGCAGACTGGTACAGCCACTGTGGAAAAACAATATGGAATTTCCTCAAAAAACTAAAAATGGAACTGCCTTCTGATCCAGTGATCCCACTGCTTGGATTATACCCTAAAAATCATGAAACACCAATACAAAAGAACCTATGCACCCCAGTGTTCATAGCAGCACAATTTACAATAGTCAAGTGCTGGAAACAACCTAAGTGCCCATCAATAAATGAGTGTATCAAAAAACCAGGGTATATTTACACAATGGAATACTACACAGCAGAAAGAAAGGAGCCCCTACTCTTCAGGACAGCATGGATGGAACTGGAGAGCATTAGGCTAAGTGATATAAGCCAGAGGCATGGAAATGAGGAACAAACTGACAGTGGCCAGAGGGGAGGAAGGTGGGGGACATAGAGGGAAAGAAGGGGAAGGGTCATCAAAGAACATGTATAAAGGGCCCATGGACATGGACAACATGGTGGGGATTGACTGTGGGAGCAGGAAGATAGGGTGGGCAGGGTGGGGTGAGGAATGAGGGAAAATTGGAACAATTGTAACTGAATAACAATAATAAAAAAGAAACTACCTTTGTAAGAACTTGAAAAAAAGAGGCAATTCAAAAAGGAAGAAAGATTAATGACAACACATATTTGAACAGACAAAAGTAAAATTAAAACATTAATACTAATAAATTTTTTATTATTTTGGAAAAATATTAAAAGATTAATAATTCAAAAGAATTGAAGAAGATGTGGAGAAGTAGGCACTTTCTTATGTTTTAATGGAGAGTATAAATTAGAAAAATTGTGTTGAATAACCAAATAATATATACCAAAATTTTAAATGTGCATACTAATGACCTAATAATTCCATGCTTAGGAACTGAGCCTAAAAGTAAAACTGAATAAGTAAGCAAAAAAATACTATATTGAAACATTGAATATACTAGTAAACATCTAGAAACCACTCAAATATATTTCAATGGAGAATTGGTAAAATAAGTCATCTCATATCTACTACAATAGACTAATAGATGATAAATGAAAGATATCCACCTATATTGAAAAGCAATCATAAATCCTATGAGTTAGAGACAACTGTATTTGAACAACAGTGAAAAAATTAAAAATTAACATAAAAAATTTAAAAAATAAGCCCTATGAGTTAAGTGAAAAATAATTCAGACACTAGATTACAGAATGTGGTACTATTACTTGTGTATATTAGTGCATACTTATATTTATACATATAAGGTTATATTTATATATGTGCATGCCTATGTTTATAAATATGTATATATGCACATTATAGTACAAGTGATATATATAAATAGCATATTATATTAGAAAAAGCACTAAACTGTGATAAATGTGTAAAGAGAAGAAATTTAATGAAGTCTTTGATATTCTGTTTTATGTTCTTTTTTCTTGTTTTCCTTTAAAATGACTATATGTTGCTTTTATAAGCAAAAATTATATATTTTCTACTTTGGTTAAAAAAGCTATTATTTTTCACTTATTCCCTTATTAGGTTAACATTTTATTTTTATTCCACTGTGCTCACCTGCCCCCAAAAGCAAAGGATTGTGTTATAAAACAAATACAATGAGGTAAAGTGAAGATATCAAAGAGAAGAGGATATAACAGCAAATGCATGCTGTTGATTCAACAGCAATTACTAAAATTTATTGTTTAGTCTGATTCAAACAAATATAAATTGTCCACAACTTCTCAGCATCTGGTTGTTCTTTGTGACAGTAAAACCCAGTAATAAAAATAAATACATTTCTTGTCTGAGAATATAGTAGCTAAATCTAATGGTCTAAGAACTTTATCAATTATAGGAATGAGTAAAAGTACAATAAAAGTAAAACATTATTCTAAGAAAATACATTTTAATAAATGTTGTTCTTATACTGTATATATTAATATTACTTTTGTTGTAGCAAAGCAGGAATCTGTTAAATGAGTCATTATTTCTATTGACATGGAATATTTTGTAAGACAAAGTCACCAAGGAATGTAATAAAATCATCAATAATAGGTCATATAAATATTTAATAATCACACTATTGCAATATTTCAGAAATATACTTAGGGAAAACAATTTTGTGTTTGTTTGTTTTTAGTGACAGCCTTCCCATGGAGACCCTAGTCTCAACTATATTACCATATCCTCTCTGATAGAGTGCTGTTCAATTTTCAGTGAGTTCAAATATAGTTGGTTATGTACCTCAATAATTTGACACAAGATAGAGAAAAATAGTATGTTTTGGGCATAAATATATAAATACTTTGAACAAACATTTTTACTTCCTTAGCTAACTCTAAGACATGACTATATGAACAACTGAAGTAACTAGACCACTCAACTGGTTGATAACTTAGCCACTCAAGTTCAGTGTAATGTTTCCCCAGAGATTTTTTTTAAGAACTGATTTCACTGAATTAGGTTGATTTGACAGCATTGAATCAGATACCCCTTTGAATGTTTGTCACAACATCTGTGGGTCATGAAAAAGTTTAGAAATATTTGAACCCATCAAGAAGCTATTGAGGACGTAGCCAGAGTCTGTAAAAAGTAATGGCATAGACTGACATGGCCCTCAACCAGCCTGGCAAGCCTGTTTATTGCATTCAATGCTGCCAGTGTCTAAGCATTTGCTTTAAATATTTGATGTAGTTAACTAATGAGTATTTTGGATCTTCTGTCTATTATAAAAAATGGGCTTATAAAAAATAAATGCAAGCAGATTATAAACATTGGAAGACCAAACCGAAATACAGTAACTGTGTTTTCAAATGCCCACTACCAGTTTGTTTACTAGGATGTTACTGTAATCTGATTTTATTAAATAATCAGAATTGTTACATAGATAGCTAAATGTGAGAGTATCTAAAAGCTAGTATTTTATAAGGTACCAGTCTGAGAGTCATTCAATATACAGGGACTTCAGTCTATGTGGGGTGGAACTACAGGAAGAAAAGGAGAAGAAGAAAATAAAGCTTTGCTAAAAATTTCTCAATTTTCCTCTGAAGATGTTAGATGTTAGAAATTATGTGTTTAGCTTTGATTATTTTAAACCTTATGCTGGCAAATACATGAAACATGGAGTGGGAAGAAATTGGAGGTGTGATTTAGGTATTTATTGCAGCCAACCAGACAAGGAACACATTATGTAGTCTAAACCTAAAGCCATGGCAGTGAGAATAGAAAAGAAGAGGTGCATTTGGGAGACTTTGTAAACAGACATGATGTTGACTTGTGGACTGATGAAATTTGCAGTGGTGTTGTTTTACATAATTCACTTGTGCCATTATATCAAGCATAACAAATGCTTTTTGATGATAGGTGATACGTTCTATTCCAGGTCACCACTAATTAATTGTGTTAATTTAGTTAAATTGGTTTCCTCAACTCACTTGAAAAAGGTGAAAAATAACTCTTTGAACTATTTCCTCTTAGGAGATATCATAAAGCTAGTGAACTTTTTTCCATTGCACGTGTCTCTCTCTCCCTGCCACTCTCCCTCTAACTAGGCATCAGCTAAAACAGTCTTTCCAGCTTTTGTTTTCTAATGTCAATTAATTCTCTACCCATTCATCCCAGGAAATCCTTCAAACACTGGGGTATGTGTGCCCTTGTTTGTGTTTAAGAAAGTACCCCATTTTTCTTCATATAAAATCATTTGAAAAAATGGCTAAGCTTTTCTTGCTTTTCATTACTTGTATTTTCTTTTTTAACCAGTGTTATTGTGCTGAATTTTATTACTTCCTGATTGCCCAAACATTTTTTATTGAAAAAAATTGGTACATAAGTTTCAGGTACAACATTAAAATTCAACATCTGTATAGACAGCAAAGTAGTCACCATCAAATTCTAGTTACCATCTTTCACCATACCATTAACCCCCTTCACTCCTTTTGACTACCTTCCAACTCTTTTCCTGTTGGGTATGCACCAAATTGTTCTCTGTATCTATGAGTTTGTTTTTGTTTGGTTTGGTTCATTCATTTGTTTTGTTGGTTTATTTGTTTTTAGATTTTAACAAGTGAAATCATACAACATTTGTCTTTCTTCATCTGACTATTTCATTTAGCATAATACCCTCAAAGTTCATCCATACTGTCACAAATGGCAAGATTTCATTCTCTTTTATGGCTGAATAGTATTCCATTGTATATATCAATATATCACATCTTATTTATCCATTCATCCATCAATGAACACAGATTGTTTCCATATCTTGGCTATTGTAGATCAGGCTGCAATAAATATAGAGTTGCATATATCTTTACAAATTAGTGTTTCCATATTTTTATATAAATATCCAAAAATAGCTGGATCATATGTATTTCTATTCTTAATTTTATGAGGAACTTCCATACTGTTTTTGATCGTGGCTGCACTAATTCACATTCCCACCAACAGCACACAAGGGTTTCATTTTCTCCACATCTTCTCCAGCACTTGTTATTTCTTGCCTATTCCAGTATCTCATTGTTGTTTTGATTTGCATTTTCCTAATAATTAGTGACAAATATCTTTTCATGGGCTTGTTGACCACAGATTCTCTTCCCATTTTTAATTTAGATATTTTTCTTTTTGTTTTGTGTTGTATGAGTTCTTTATATATTTTTTATATTAACCCCTTGTCAGATATATGATTTGTAAGTATCTTCTGCTATTCAGTAGGGTGAGTTTTTGTTTCACCCATGCTTTACTTTACTGTGCAGAAGCTTTTTAGGATGATATAGTTATTTGTATTTATTTGGCTTGTTTCCCTTGCCTTTGTAATCAGATCCACATAAACATTGCTAAGACTGATAACAAGGAGTTTACCACCTATATTCTCTTCTAGGAATTTAAGCTTTACAGTTAAGTCTTTAATCCACTTTTGGTTAATTTTTGTGCTGGTTTAAGGTAGTGATCCAGTTTCATTCTTCGGCTGATTGGATGTTTAGTTTTCCCAATACCATTTGTTGAAGATACTGTTCTTTCTCCATTTTATGTTCTTAAATATTTTATCATAAATTAATTGTCCATATG
The DNA here is from genome assembly GCA_004027735.1 of Carollia perspicillata. NCBI lineage: Eukaryota > Metazoa > Chordata > Mammalia > Chiroptera > Phyllostomidae > Carollia > Carollia perspicillata. The sequence goes on from PVKM010003806.1 coordinate 13,749, forward strand.
GGTTTAGCTCTGTGATCTCAGCTCTGTTTTTGCAACTACTATACTTTTTTGATTACTATGGATTTGTAGTATAGTTTGAGATCAGGGAGCATGGTACATCCAGCTTTGGCTTTTTTTGTTTCCTCAAGATTTTTTTTTTTTTTGGCTGTTAGGGATCTTTAGTGGTTCCATACAGATTTTATAATTATTTGTTCTATTTATATGAAAACGACATTGGTATCATGGTAGAAATTACATTATATCAGAAGATTCATTTGGGTCATAATATTTTAACAATATTAATTCTAGTAGATGAGCATGGAATGGCTTTCCATTTATTGGTATCTTCATTATTTATATTTTAGAGTCTTTTTAAAGAATACTTTATTGATAAGCTATTACAGTTTTCTCATTTTTCCCTCCCCTTTGTCTCCCCTCCATCTTGTACCTCCCCAGCCTCCAGCATTCCGCCCCCACTTAGTTCATGTCAATTGGTTGTAATTGTAAGTTCTTTGTCCTCTGTATTTCCTATGCTATTCTTAATGCCCCCTGTCTATTTTATGCCTACCAATTACGCTTCTTATTCCCTGTAACTTTTTGCCCCTTATCCTCCCCCTCCCCACTGTAACCCTCCATGTGATCTCCATTTCTGTGATTCTGTTCCTGTTCTAGTTGTTTGCTTAGTTTTAGTTTTTGTTTTTTAGGTTTAGTTGTTGATAGTTATGAATTTGTTGTCATTTTATTGTTCATAGTTTTTTATCTTATTTTATTTCTTAGATAAAAGTCCCTTTAACGTTTCATATAATAAGGGCTTGGAGACGAGGAACTCTGTCAACTTTATTTTATCTGGGAAGCACTTTATCTGCTCTTCCATTTGAAATGATAGCTTTGCTGGATAGAGCATTCTTGGATGTAGGTCCTTGCCTTTCATGACTTGGAATACTTCTTGCCAGCCCCTTCTTGCCTGCAATGTTTCTTTTGAGAAATCAGCTGATAATCTTATGGGCAATACATTGTAGGTAACTGTCTCCTCTCCTCTTGGTTATTTTAAGATTCTCTCCTTTATCACTAATCTAGGGTAACTTAATTATGATGTGCCTTGGTGTGTTCCTCCTTGGATCCAATTTCTTTGAGAATCTCTGGGCTTCCTGGACTTCCTGGAAGTCTATTTCCTTCACCAGATTGGGGAAGTTATTCTTCATCATTTTTTCAAATAAGTTTTCAATTTTTTGCTCTTCCTATTATCCTTATGTCACCCCTGTGATTCAGATGTTGCAGCACTTAAAGTTGTTTCAAAGGTTCCAAACCCTCTCCTCATTTTTTTGAATTCTTCTTTCTTCATTCTGTTCCAGATAGGTGTTTATTTCTTCCCTTTGTTCCAAATCATTGATTTGAGTCCTGATTTCCTTTCTTTCATTGTTGGTTCCCCATATGCCTTGCTTTATTTCACTTTGTGTAGTCTTCATTTTTTCCTTTATTTTGTGACTGAGCTCAATCATTTCGGTGAGCATCCTGATTACCAGTGTTTTGAACTCTGTATCAGATATGTTTTGTATCTCCTCATTGCTTAGTTCTTTCTCAGGAGTTTTGATCTCTTCTTTCATTTGGGCCATATTACTTTGTCTCAGCACACCTGTAAACTTGTTAAGGGGCAGGGCAATGCTCTTTGTTGTGATGTGGCCTATCTGTGTGGGAGGGGTCCAAGAGAGAACAATGCCACTGGCTCGCTCAGCTCTAGCCCCACTTTCCAACTAACACTCTGGTGAAACGGAGTTTCTCCCACCTTCGCAACCCCTGCAGTATTTTGCAGCTAGAGGTTTTGAGTCTTTCATTTATCAGTTGGCCAGTCCCTCCTCTCCTTCATGGTCAGCCACCTTGCCAGGGGTCCTTTCCACCTGCCCTGCTGCCTGTCTCCATCCCTCCTACCAGTTTGGATGAATGTTTCTTTAACTCCTTGGTTGTCAGAGTTCCACACAGTTTGTTATTCTGGCAGTTCTGGTTGGTTGTTGTTTTTAACTTGGTTGTTATGCTTCTTTTGGTTGTGTAGGGAAGCAAAGTGTTTCTACCTATACCTCCATCTTGACCAAAACTCTGATATATTAGCATCTTATAGTTTTTAGTTTATAGATATTTCATATCCTTGGCTAAATTTATTCATAGACATTTAATTTTTGATACAACCATAAATATTTTCTTATTTTCTCTTTCATGAGGTTCATTATTAGTAAACAGAAATGCCACAGATTTCTCTATATTAAAATTATATTCTGCAATTTTAGTGAATTCATTTTTTAGTTCTAATAGATTTTTGGTGGAGTCTTTTGAGTTTTCTGCATATATCAAATAATGAGAACTTTTTAATCTTCCTTTCTAATTTGGATGCCTTTTATTTCTTTTTCTTGCCTAATTGTTTTGGCTAAAATTTCCAATGCTGTGTTGACTAACAGTGTTAAGAGTGGTATTCTTGTCTTGCTCCTGATATGAGAGAAAAAGCTTTCAGGTTCCACTGTTGCATATGGTGTTAGCTGTGTGTTGTTCAGATATGGTTTTTATTATGTTGAAGTGTTCCCTCTGGACCTACCTGGTAGAGAGTTTTATCATAAATGAATGTTGAATTTTATCAATGCTTTTTCTGCCCCTATTGAGATGATCATATGATGTTATCCTTCATTTAATTAATTTGTTGTATAACATTGATTGATTTGCAGATGTTGAAACATTCTTACAATCCTTGAATAAATTCCACTTGATCATGGTGTATTATACTTTTTTAAAGGTTTTATTTATGTATTTATTTATTTATTTTTAGAGGGGAAGGGAAGGAGAAAGGGAGAGAAATATCAATGTATGGTTGCCTCTTGTTCATCCCCTGCTGGGAACTGGCCTGCAACCCAGACATGTGCCCTGGCTGGGAATCGAACCACAGTTGTTTGATTTGCAGGCCTGTGCTCAATCCACTGAGCTATACCAGCCAGGGCAATGGTGTATTATACTTTTAATGTAGGTTGAATTAGGTTTTTTAAAAATTTGATGATTTTTGCATGTATGTTTCCTGCAGATATTGGCCTGTAATTTTCTTTTTGTGTGTGTGTGGTGTACTTGTCTAGTTTTGGTATCAGGGAATGCTGGCTTCATAAAATGAGTTTGGGATTATTTCCTTTTCTTCAATTTTTTAGAAGAATTCGAGAACAATAGGGGTTAAATCTCTGAATGATGAGCAGAATTCAGCAGTGAAGTCATCTGATTCTGGACTTTTATTTATTAGGAGGTTTTTGATTACTTATTCAATCTTCTTACTAGTAATCAATCTATTCAGATTTTATATTTTTTCATGAATCAGTCTTGGAAGATTATATGTTTCTAGGAATGTAACAATTTCTTCTAGGTTGTGCAATTTTGGCATATAATTGTTTCTAGTAGTCTCTTATGATGCTTTGTAATTCTAGTGTATTAGTTTAATTTCTCTTTAATTTCTGATTTTGTTTATTTGATGATTTTGTTAAAGGTTTGTAAACTTATGTTTGTTTTCTCCAAAAATTAGCTCTAAGTTTCTTTGTTCTTTTCTATTGTCTTTTTAGTCTTCTTTTTATTTATTTCAACTCTGATCTTTATTATTTACTTCCTTCTACTACGTTTGGGTTTCAATTTGTTCTTATTTTTTTTTCTTTTAGTTCCTTTAGATGTAAAGTTATATTATTTATTTCAGATTTTTCTTTTCTTGTTTTATTTTTAAGTATATTTTCTTATTTATTGATGTAAACTTTTATTGCTATGAACTTCCCTCTTCTAACTGTTCTTGCTGCATCACACAGATTTTGGTGTGTTGTATTTCTGTTTTAATTTATCTCTAGATTTAAAAAAATTTTTCTCTTTGATTACATTGATTACATTGATGACTGGTTGTTCAATATCATGTTGCTTAATTTCCACATTTTTGTGTTTTCTCTAGTTTTTTTTTGTAATTGATTTTAAGTTTAAAGTCTATTTTGTCTCATGTGAGTATAGCTGCACCAGCTTTCTGTTTCCATTTACATTGAATATTTTTTTCATCATCCCTTCACCTTAAGCCTATGTGTATCCTTTCTCCTGAAGTGACTCAATCCATTCAGCCACTCTATGCATTTTTATTAGAAAATGTAGCATATTTACATTTAAAGCAATTGATAGGTATGTACATATTGCGATATTGTTCATTGTTTTCTGGTATTTTTATTTACATTTTTACTCTTTATTTTTTTTTATTTTTGTGTTATTTGCACAATTACAGATGTCCCCCATTTTCTTCCCTTCCCCCCTCCACTAACCCCACCCCAAGCCTTCACCACATTGTTGTGTGTGTCCATGAGTTTTGTATGTGTGCATATATGTTCTTTGGTTAAGCTCTTCCAGTCATCCCCTGCTTCCTCTCTTACATCTGTTAGCTGTTTCATATATCCATGCCTCAGGTTTTATTTTGTTTGTCAGTTTGTTTTGTTCATTAAGTTCCACATATTAGTGAGATCATATGATTTTGCCTTTTCTAGCTGGCTTATTTTGCTTAGCATAATATTCTCTAGGTCTGTCCATGCTATTGCAAAGGATGAGAGTTCCTTCTTTTTTACAGCCACATAGAATTCCGTCATGTAAATATACAACAGCTTTTTTATCTACTTATCTACTGATTGGCACTTTGGCTTTTTCCAAACCTTGGCTATTATAAATACGCTTCTTTGAACATATGGATGAATGTATTCTTTCTGATTGGTGTTTGGGGATTCTTAGGATATATTCCCAGACATTCCAGAATGGCCATCATCAATAAATCAACAAAGAACAAGTGCTGGTGAGGATGTGGAGAAAGGGAAACACCAGTGCACTGGTGGTAGGAATGCAGACTGGTGCAGCCACTATGGAAAATGGTATGAAGTTTCCTAAAAAAAAATTAAAAATGGAACTGCATTTTCTGGTATTTTATACTTCCTCTCTGTTTTCTTTTTATCTTCCCTGTGGTTTGATGTCTTTCTTTCATAGCATGTTTAGTTTTTTCCCTCATTTTCTTTTCTGTATTTACTATAAGTTTTTGCTCTGTGTATATATGGTCTGTCAATAGCACCTTAAATTTGATCACATTCTAAAACTTTTCATATTCATTCCTTCTAATCATATTTTATATTTTTGATGTCACATCTTAAATCTTTTTATGTCAGGTATCCCTGAACTAATTATTGCTGTTTTATTTCATTTAATAATGGATAAAAAATGCCCAGGATTGAGAGAAAAGAAATACAGTTAGGTCTATTCTCTTCCATAAATATTATCACTCCTAGGTAACTACTTTATTATTTATAGTCATTTCAGTTATGTTAACTGAAGATTATCTCTGCAATAAGAACACCTATTTGACAGGTTCCCTTCTGGTGCAATTAGAATTCACCAGTCTTCGTATTTCAATTTTACTTCAAAGTGTGAAAAAAGAATAAACATGTTTGTGCAAGGAACTTGGAGATGTCAAGAGCTAGTGTGAATGGCATTATCTGAACACTAACATTTCAGCAGAATCAACAACTCTGAATCTTGCTTTTTCTGGATGCAATATGAACAAGGTATCAAGGCTGTTTTGTATTATATTACTTGATTTTTTCAATGAATTTTTTTATTTAGTTAAGAACATTTTGTTAGAATAGAAGTATTAGCATAAGTCACTAGATATTAAAAACATAAAAAACATTTTTTGGAAGGAGTGTAAAATCATGGCATTTTGATTATATCTGCATGTTTTTCTGCTGGTGTGCTTTTGTTAGTTTGGTTTAGAGGTATCTGTAGGTCATCAGACTGATGCCTGAAAGACAATTCTCTCTTTTTTCTTTGAACTATCTATATAGGTAAAACTTGTCATATCTTGCCAATTTCACATGGTTCAACCCAATAGAATTTCACACCCTTTTTGGCCTTGGAGAAGAGAAGTCTCTTTATATTTTCTCCTTCCAGATTTTTTGGCTCAGCTTAGGGTTTAGCATATTTGGAGTGGCAAATCCCACTCCTACATCTGGTGTGCTGTGCAGTTAGTAGCTCTGACACTTGTCTACACAGTTCAAATAGTCACACCCTAAAAATGTGAATGTGGCCTTAAAAAGTGTTGTTCCCACATGACCACCTGATCTGCCTGGGCATCCTTATTTGTGTCATCCCTGTAAAAATTTTTGTCATCTGGGTATAAAGGATGAGAAGAATGTCCTCTTGCTCTCTGCTTAAATTCTCAGAATTTTTCCTTCCAATCCACAGTCTAGAGAATTGGAATTAGACTTTTTTTTTTTTTGACTTGGGCCCATATGGTATGGTTCTTCCCAAGAATATATTTTCTTGTAGGTAGGGGAAGGGATAGGAAATGAAGTGGAAGAAGTTTAGTGTTTCAACCCAGAGACATATTTTTTTGGCAATCTATATACAGAGTAGTTGGTTAAAAATGGCCACTTCATTCTCAAGACTATTTGGGGGTGGACAGATATGGACTCTAAGTGGGGTGATTTTTGTTCTTTTGGAGGTGCGAGTTGTGGAAATAGAGGTGGCATATGAGAAATCCTTCCATTTTCATTGAGGGGACCCAGATTCTGTCATTTCATATCAGTAGGTGGAGTTATTTCTACTGAGCAATCATAACTCAATTTTCCACATATAAAAATATTCCCTATTGACAGCATGGACTTGTTTCTCTTCTAATTTAGTTCACTGGCTGCTAGTTACATGTAATCTTTGTTGCTATTTACATATGCCCACTCCCTGAGTTCAAACTGACTCAGCAAGCTTGAATGTAATATTAATGGATAGAATTAATACTGTTTCATGTCTTGCCATAAAACAATGGGAGCAGAAGGAATGAAAACTAAGTTTCATTGAGCCATTACAATGCCAAGCCCTTACAGTAATTATTATTTCAGTTTCCAAATTCTGTTTGCCAGAAGAATATGACTTTAACTTATCTTTCCAAGGCTTCAGAGTTAGTAAGCAGCTTTTCCTTTCAAGAAAGTTGCTGATTCAAGATAGAAGGTTCATTTCCAAATGCAGAATGGTTTCCTACAGAGGAAGACTTTGCTAAGTTTTTGTTTTTGTTTTTATTTTTGTTTTATTTATCACTCTTCTATCATAAATCTTTCAATGATTTTCTATTAATTTTAGGATAACTTTAATTCCTAACAAGGTCTGTAAATTCACCCATGATCTCCTACATGCATGTAGTGTCTCATCTCTAGCCTTTCTCCCCCCATCACCTCACCATCAAGTGCTACTCTATTTCCTTCACTTCCTCCCCATTGACTCTTCTGGGGATCACATCTAAGATTGGAAAGCAGAATGGTCTTGGGGAGATGGTGAGGAGATTTTGGACAGGGGGATCAAATAGAAGACTTGTTTGTTCCAAATAAGTGTTTATCAGTGGCAGCAGAGACTAAGTTAAAGAATGTGATGAAAAAGTTAAAGGGGAGTGGTAGGATTTGGTGACAATATCTTAGAAGGGATCTGGAGCAGTGACTCATCAATGATGATTCTGACGTTGCTCCTTGGATCACTAAATGAATGTATTTATCTTTAACTAAGGTAAGTAGGACAAAAGATGGAGTAAATTTGGGGGTTCCTGTGGCTGTTGGTGGAATTTATTTCCTTCTAGTTGTAAAATTGATGCAAGCTTGCTTCTTCAAGGCCAGCAGGAAAAAAAGTTTCTGAATTCCTTTGGAGGGCTCACCTGCTTAGAACAGTCCTACCCAAGATGATCTTCTTTTACATTAACAAAGTCAACTGATTTAATACCTTAATTACATCTGAAAACTACTCCACCTTTGCCATACTTGTTAAAAGCAAGTTGTAGATTTTGACCCTTCTCAGAGAGACGACCATTCTCAGTAGAGGTCATCTTTGAATTCTGCCTCCACAATCATGTTCTAATGCAATTATGTGTGAGTGTGTATTTGTGTGTGGAGATAATGAATTACAAGTATCCAAAAACAAGTGACAATTACACATCTCTTGCCTTCTTATTTGAATTATTTTCCCTGAATTTTTTCCAGGGTTTTCTAGTCTCATTGTCATATCTCTTTTCTGGTTCACTGTCCTGGCTTCACCTTTCTTAGACCAAAAAGCATTAAATCTGGCTCTGAAATGTACATTTCAATACATTCTCCCTGTCTTGGCAGCAATGGTGAATAAGCCTTTTGAAAATCATTGGTGATCCCGAATGAGCTTCAGCAGTTTGGAGTGAGGCCATGGCCCATATGTGTGATGCCACTGGCCTCATTTTTATGCTGAAAACTGTATCAATAAGCTAAATATATAGTCTTTGTTTAAGTATACATTTTTTTTAAATTTTATGGAACACTTGGTCATTCTTGCAGGGGTGCAGGTAGATAATAACCCTTCTTTGTCCCACCTACCCCAGCAAGGTTAAAAGACAGGGAGTCTGTTAAGAAATGGTTGCATTAGACTTATTTTTTGAGCTCTTGTCCATATATTGGTTAAACTCTTGGAACTGAAGCCATAAATTTGTATATATATGAGTTTCATATGTCACTCCCTAAAAGGATTAGATATGGCTTACAAGATAGATTTTAGGTTGGTGTAATATAAGCAAAACCTAATTGGAATGAAACAAAGACAAAAAGCATGAGAGTCATCATAGTTAATGCCATTGAACTTAAGTTTTAATTCTGATAGTCACAGTTGGGCCAATGTGGCCATTTAATTTGTTCTCATTAATGCAAAAGAAGAAACGTGCCAGTTCCTCGGGGAAAACAATGTGTTTTCGGGTATTACATTCTAACAGTGTATTTTTCCATGTGCAACCTTATGGGAAACTGTAGATAATATAATAGACCCCATGCTAACACCATAGTGCAACAGATCTATGTGCGAATACCATAGGATATTTTCTTGCGACTGCCTTTGTTAAGAGCTGAGGGTAGAACACTGAAGCTCAACTCAGGGCAGGTGACCCCACTGTGATCCTGCTGTGGACAGTTCTGATTCTTAACTAATTTGTGCACAAAACTCTTAGAATGTGAGTATTGGAGATATATTAAAACATTTCTTAGATAATAATTTTGAAAATTCACTTTTTCTTGAAGCTTTTGACAGCAAGTGGAAAGAAAATGTCAAGCAAAACTCGTGAGGACCTCGCATGTTATAGCACACATTGTTGATTAAAATCAGAGCATGAGGAAACTAACCATCAGGCTGGATGCAAGGCCACCTTATCTTGTGTCCAGTAAACGTACCAGTACAACTCTAACAAGTGTCCATAAGTCTTTTCAACAAGAGCTCCCTTTTGCTCTCAGTATAAACACCTAAATCCTTGCCATGGCATTCAAGAATCTGTGTGACCTGACCACTACTTATACTGACAGTTTTCTCGTGCATCATTCTTGACTTTGCTTTCTCTGATTCGGTCACACTGACCTAACTTCAGCAGTTGGAACCGACCACACTGCCTCCTGCCTCCTGCCTCCCTCCTCCTGGTCTTTGTACATGCTGTTTCCTCTGCCTGGAAGAACCACCCCCCCAACCCCCACTCTTATTGCCTATTAACTCCTATACCTCTTTCAGGTCTCAGCTAAAAATCTCAGTTCTTCTGAGAATATGTTCCCAATTCTCCAAACTGCGGTGGTTGGCAGGCCCTGTAATGTGCTCTCAGAGCTTGCTTTAGTTTTATTTCATCAGTGTTAGTAAATTATGAGACGTTCTGATTCATGCCTATCAGCCGGACTATCAGCTCACTGAAGGCAGGTTGCAGGCTTGTTTTGCTCACCGCTGTATCACCAGCCCAGAGCACAGTAAGTTAGCATAGAGCACATTCACTAAAAAGTTGCTGAAAGGACAAACAACTGTTATTTAATGCCACATTAATTATGACTCTTGTAACCCCTACAGGCTTCCTCTCTTAGATGCTATAACTCCCATTCTACAGAGATTCCATAATGTGAATATGGTGGTTCTAGAGAAAATAGAGAAGTAATTTGATCATTCTTAAATTAAAATATTAGTATTTTGTAGCTAGATTTTTATTTCCAAAGAGAAAATACTGTTTGGACAATGGGGAAACTCTACTACTGAAAGAAGAATACTTTGCTACAATTGTGCCATTGGAAAATTGAGCTTGGCAGGTTGTTCGCCCTAGATACTGCTTTCATCAAGCACAGTTACCTTCTTTGAGCTGTAAGAACCTGTGTTAGGGCAGGCAAATATTATTCATGGAGATAGATAGTTCTGGAAAGGGTATACTACAGCCAAGAAAGTAATTTTTTTCCTCTCACAGCAAGCCAGTTGTAATGTTCTATTGTTATTCTGGTGTGGATTTCAAAGCACGGTCCCAGGACCCTTTCAGGGATTCCATGATACCACATGTATTTTTATGGCAACACCAACGCACCCTTTTCCCTTTTCCTCCTATACTTTCCCGGTGGAACTCTCCAGTAGCAACAGAATGTGATACAGGTCACGTCACAAAAGACTGAATACAGAAGCTGATGTGAGATGAGAATCCAGCTGCTTTCTAGTAAGCTAGACATTGTAAAAATGGAAAACATTAACTTTTCTCACTATTTTTTGAAAAACAATTATTTTTATAAAAATATGTTTATTATTGTTTTTGAAAATAAATTAGTAAATAAATATTTTAAATGTCTTAGTTTGACATTTTAAACTTTAGGGAATATTTCACAAAAACAAAAACTTCTTTGGGACTTCAATATTTTTTAACACTGTGAAAATATGTTGAGGCCAAGATGCTTAAGAACCACTTCTCAAAGTCATCTTATTGATATAATGTAGCCACCTTTACCTGACTTTGCAACCTATTTTTAGAAAACTTTTCCTTTTATAGTCTTTTATAAAAGATTGAGTAGGTAATACAGACAGTTTGAATAGGTAATAGAAGCACATGAATAGAAGTATCTTCAAGTATCAAAAGATATTCATGAATAGTGAATCCCCTTGCCCCTCAGTCTCTCAATTGTTCATTACCCTTCCCAGGTGACAACACCTATTCATGCATTTCTTGAAAGATACCTTTTATGTGGTCGCCTAAATGTGAGGATCTAGTAGAACCCATTTTGCTTTTTGCTTATTTCCCTTAATGATATAGCAAGGAGATCGATTCCTAACTGTGCGTGTAGATCTACCACAGTTCTATTAACAGTTGCAGGGGCCATTATATGGATGGTAGGTGGTTAGGCTGTTTCCACCTTTTGCCATTGCCTAGTGTTGCATTGGCTATCCTTTTATATATTTACTTATGCACATAAAGTAAATATATCGTAGAGTTAATATTTGATAATGAAATTTCTAAGAGAAAAATATATATTTAAATTTGATTAGTATCACCAAGTTGTCCTCCAAAAAGTTATACCAAATTTACCCTCCCACAACTAGTTTTACTCAGTATATTTCATAATATGTGATGCTATGAAAATTTTAGTATTTGCCAGTTAGATAAGTGAAATTAACATCTAATTATAGTTTTACTTTTAAATTTTATGAATGAGGTTGGTCTTTTTTTGTTTTCGTTAGCTGAAGGGAAATGGAACAATATGTTCATCTCTTCTACTCCAGTGAAGCCCATTCATTTCCAAAAGTGTGTGCTCATTTCACGTATAATGTTTTCAAACCATTTGTTTCAAACCACTTGCAGTGCATTGGTTACAGCAGTGCATTCTTCAAGACCTTCTACCCCAGCTTCAAGGGCCTCATCTCATACTCCTCACCTCAGACCCTCCTCTCTGCACACCTCAATTAAGTTAGCTTCCTGTCTTATCCCCAGAAATCAGAAGAGCCCTTATTATTCCAGATATAGATGACCCATGCCATCTGGTTTGATTTTAGCTTGCAAGTTATCTTTAAAAGAGGTGGCAGCCTTTACTTTCTATGCTATGAACTCATGTACTTAGGAGGAAATTTTTTAAGATAGGAAAATACTGCTTAGTCTCAGGGAGGTAGGCATAATTAATTAGAGAACTCTGTGCCTGACGGAAACTTTAGTCTAACACATCATCCTCAAAATCTCATTAAACATTGTTTACTCCCAATGGACCCTTGCTGAAGAGATACTTGATCAAGCAGATTGTTATAGCTTCAGTTTTGCTTGTCAGCCATGCTCCAGAGACCCCTCAAAATCAAGAAAGACTTTCAAAAGGAAAGAATGGCTATTTATGTTTTAGAGATATCGCTGATACTAGAGCATTGCTGTGTTTTCATGTACTTTTTAATGTAAATTTACATAAACATGTGACACCTTCTTTACTCTGGGTTTTATCTGGGGTAGAATAAGAAATTTCTCCCTTGGTTCTAATGTGTGGTTCCAACACATTTTTGGAATTAGGAAAAAAGTAAGAGAAACTATTTCTTACCTGCGATGGAAACACCATTTATTCCTTTTTTTACTAGGGTGAGATCTTTTGGCATCAACAATTATGCCTCAGCACCTAAGTGAAAATATTGCATTAGATAAAGTAGATACTGATGAAACCTACAGCATAGTCAGAGACAATTAGGATAATAATACTTTCAGTACACAATCAAAAAAGAAGTAATAAATATGAGTCTGCTCTGCTGAAAATTTTTAACATGGTTTTCTGGCAAAATATAGTTAATTGTCTTGGCTTAATTTTTAAAAACTATTCTAAACAAATGGCACAAAAAACACAGTGGAGACTGAAATAAGAATTGTCAACTTAATATCCTTTCTTAATCATGAACTTGCTCCACAGTAAGTTATTGGTAAGTGACATTTTCATAGTATCTCAATGTTAGAAGCTATAAGGAGAACAAGGCGATCTAACAGTACTAGAGGCCTAGTGTGCGAGCAGCAGCCGTGGGTCTGAAGGAGGAAGGTTGGACTCTGTGCGCCAGCCACCCTTCCTGCTTGTGCGACTGTAGTGCCTGTGTCTCTGGTACTGGGTCTCCTCACCTACACAGTGGGAGCGTTAAAGCAGGGAAGGCACGTGAAGTGCATGCACAAGATGGCACTCAGTAACTAGTGTATTATCATTATTACTACAGAAAGGGGCCACCATCCTTAAAACGAGAGGTAGGAAAAGTCTAACAGTTAAATTCATATAAAAATACAGAGAAATTACAATTTAAGTGACAACGTAGATGTGATGTATCACCCCAGTTCAAAATAAAGAGTGACTTATGAAGCTTTAGTCAGAACATGACGGTAACATTTCTTTTGGATCTGACATTTAGCTGCTCGGTGCATGTGTGTGGGGGGAAAGGCCCGGGTTCTTCCTGACTTCACAAACGCCTGCCGCAAAGACCCTGAGTAAACCACTCTGGCACCTCTGCCTCTCCCTGGCCAGGTTTTAGCTTCACTGAGATTGAATCCCCAGAGCTTTAATTGCATTTTGAGCCTTTAGATTGTAGTGGGTTATTTATTCTACATAGGAGAATTATCAGAATATATTTGTCATTTGTGAATAATTTAAAGCTAGCTTTTTAAAGAGAAAACCCACATCTACTAAGTAAATTCAGCTTGCTTTTATGTTTTATCTACTGAAGAATTCTAAGAAGTGGTTTGCACATAAAATATCCCCTTAAATTTTAAAGGCCACCTACTCTGGGCATTGAGTATTTACCTTCAATTTGAATACATCGCACCAATTCGCTCCCAGAGAGACATGCAGAGAATAGGAGGCTGTTTCATAGAAAGCCTCAGCTTGCAGCCTTTTCCTGATAACAAGGCGGTTATCCTTTCTTGCTGAGTCTATCCCGGAGAGAGAGTATTAGGTGACCTGGAATGGAGCTGCCCCTCAATGACTGTGTTTGCTGCTGTGCTGGGCACCGCGTCTCCCACAGCAACCTGTCAGCATCCTGCTCGGCTCTGAGTAGGGTCCACTGGAGAACCTACTAGGAGCGAGGTCACGAATCAGCCTGTACCAGCCAATCCTCCCTGCAGGGGCACCTCTTTCCAACATTACAAAGGAACGAACTCCACAGGGCGTGGCTCTAATCATTATCCAAAGGACACACTCCACAGGCATCTAAGGGGAAAGCATACTGCCTATGTGTTGGGTTTGTTATTCCCATAGAGCAACACAGGCAATAACACCACCAGAAATAACACATTCGAACTCAGAGGGCAACCTTCTGTGGGCATTTGTAGACACATGTCACACACTCTGTAAACATGCACAGCTGTTTATGAAGCACAATGAAATGCCCCTTTACATGGCGATTGATTATTAGTCAACATTGAGTAATCCTTAGTGAGAGAGTAGAAGGACAAACAGAAATATAAAGTAGAGCTAGTTTACGTTTGAAAGGTACTATTTTAAAATATTAATTGATCAGACAGATGATTTAAAGCATTTGCCAGAATGGCCCTGGCCCAGTAGCTCAGTTGGTTAGAGCATCTTACCAATATGCCAAGGTTGCAGGTTTGATCCCAGGTCAGGACACATACAAGATGCAATCAACCAATGTATTTCCTCCCTCCCTCCCCCTTTCTCTCTCTCAAATCAATAAATAAAATCATTTGTCAGAACCAGTTCTCACGAAATCTCTTTCATCTTCATATCATAGCCAAAGGGTGATGATGGCCACACATTTTACAATTTTAATAGCAAAAAACCATATTTTTGGACTTGCGTGCATATTTGAAAATATTAAAGATTCTACCAGGTCCAATTAAAGTTTTTCATTCTGTAAACTGTCAGACTCCCAGCTGACCGTTGATTAGCATCCTCTGCCTTCCTTTAACACATCTCAGGAGACAGTCTGTGTGCACATCCCACTGGAGCCCCCGACTGGCCTGCTTGAACCCTGAGGTTGTTAAATAGAACACAAATCCTTTCCTGAAGGGCCTCCAAGAGGAGGCTGTTTTGGTTAATGTCAGCTCCTGCCAACTCAAAGGAATGCTGCTCCACTGTGTGCTCTTCCCATGAGTGCGGCACGCGAAGCACAGCTCAGCGGCTCGCCCTCCAGGGGCCAGTCAGGGCCTTCACCCGGCATCACCCCTTCCGTGTTTTGGATTTCATCAATGGCATGGGGGGATATTTTGAAAACAATGCAGATTTTTCAGGACTAGAGAAAGGCTTCCCTAGTCACAATGCTGATACTATCACAGGCAGGTTAGGTTAAAAAGATGAACCCAAAGCTAAAAAATGTGGTACTTAAGAAAATAAAAAAATACCTTACATTTGTTATAGTTTCCATCAGAGCTCAGGTCAATGGACAGAGACCAATATTAAAATACCACGTGTACTTACAAAATAAATGCAGTTGAATGATAAAGAATGAACAACTGTGCAAAAGTAATGCTACAATGATAAATTAGTCCAGTGGTTGTTTCAGTGAACTGACTGGCCTTGATAGAGGCAGCTGATTCTTATCAAAGTGAAGCCAAAAGTATTAGACTCCTCAGTTAAAAGGTATTTAGTGATATTTGAGGTAGTAATTTATAAAACTTTAAGCCTATAGGAATATTTTCTATACTGAACATATACAGAATTTCTTCTACAATATTGCTTTAGACATAAATTAGAAAAATAGCAATATATTACTAAAGCAAATGTAGTGTTATTCAGATATATAAATGACCATGAGCTAGCATTATATCTGGCTTTGGTAAAAGAAAATATACTTCTGAGGTTCTTTTTCCAAACTCTGGCAGTCCATTTGTTAGCAACTGATCAAGCACTAATGTCTCATGAGATTTTGTATTGGAGACACCTATTTGGCGTAAGTTTGATGTAATTCTAGCAGAGAAATCAAAACAGAGAATAGGTTTCAAAGTAGGTTATATAAAACTTTAAGTTATCGAATTTTGGAGCAAGAAGATCATCTAATGCCACAATTAGTTCTTACCAGTGTTTTCTCGTGGATTCCTTTGGGAACCTGATAAGAGTTTAGTTTCTCTTTCCCTCGAGGAAAAGATAGACTTTCATTAAGTTTTTGTCATGTGATTAAAACAGTAGTATGGGAGTTGATATTAGTGTAGAGAAGCAGGGAAGCCTGAGTACAGAAATGCCAAATTTACCTAACATGACTAATTCACAATTCTCCTTTGCCCTTTTCAGTTCCAACAACACAGAAGCCATAAAACAGCATTATCATCTGACTTTTCATTTGTTTTTCCCCATGAGTTCCTTTTGTTACAGATAAGGAAACTGAAGCAGAGAGAAACCAAGCAAGTGTTCCATAGTAATAAAATGGCTGAGGTGGAGCTGGGATCACATCCAGGCAGCCAACCCTGGAGAACCACAGGATACACTAGACCTACCAGAGCTGGCAGTTGTTCTCACAACTACCCCATGAGGTGGCTCTTATTAGTATCTCCATTTTACAGATGTGGAAACGAAGGTATAGAGAGGTCACATAATTTGCCCCAAGTGGCAGAGCCAGGATTCAAATTCAGCCAATCAGTTCCTTAGGTGGAGGATAAAACAAAACTCTGTACTGCAGACACAAACACATACACCATGAATACATACATACTATAGTAGTCAAAATAAGCAAAGAATGTTCATGACTAATCAGATTATATAAGACTTTTTCTCTTCATTTTTCCAATTATTCTCTTTTAAGCACATATTACTTCTGCATACAAATGTTCAATGTCATTGAAACTTAATGAACCCCTTGATGGCTTAAAATGTGTTAGCTAGTCAACACTGCTAGCTTTATAGACTGGGGCTCTGAAAGTAAAGCAACAAAACAGAAATGATGTTGACGGCCTAGGGACATGAAGTCTTGGGAATGTCTGGGAGACAAGGCATAGCCAGGTGAAATATGGGGTTCCAGAGTGTGGGCATTGCATTCAGCGGTGCTCAGCTGCTTGTAGGGTTGAGTGGTCCCCTGGGCAGTGAGAAGCCGCCAGCACTGGGTTGCTCAACTCACAAGAGGGCAGGCAAGCTGCTTTAAATAAAGTCTGAGATCAACTGAGTTGGCAAAACTCAAAGCTTGGACCACTATACAATTTTGTCAAGGCCGGGTCTAGTCAGGCCTTTCCAGCTCTTCTCTTACTTGTCTTAAGCTTTTGAGAAGCAAGAAAACAGCCCTGATTTCACTAGGCTTTAACAATTTTTTTTAAATGCAGATTCAGATCCCCAAACTCTTGGGGATCGCTTTCTATCCCTAAGTTTGAGAATGTGTGTTTTTGACAAGCATCTTCCCCAGGGAGCCCCATGGCAGAGGTAGAATGACAGCCCTTTGCAACACATGTCTTCACAGGGTGAAGTTAGTGCCCAACAATATGAGGCAAGAGGGGGAACAGGAAACACGCTAGCCTGAGAGGAGAATGCAGATGTTCATGAAAACAGAACACTTCGTTACTACTCCCCTCCCTTTTTCTCCATGCAGTGAAAGAGCCACTCAAATTGATTATTTTCCTGCAGGTTTGAATGGTTGCTTGATTTAATGGAGTGAATTGAACTGATAATTTGAGGAATTAGGGAGATTCAGTAACCTTCCTAAGAAATAGAAATCTACTTACCACTTCAGCATTTTTACCTGTTAACTGGGTAACAGACTCGTTTGGCAACTCTTCTATCTATAGGGTTCGTTTAAAAAATGGGGTAACTCAGTAAATTGTTGCTGTGCTACAAAATGAATTGGGCTTCTTGATCCTCAAATTCCCCTGGAGATGGTGGGTTAAATATAAGTTATTGTCTAAATTTAAACTAAGTTAAGATAAAAAAAGACTGCAGTTTGGATTCTTTAAAAGATTCTAATTTTATGTTTTACTAGTAATTATTTCTACATGTTTTGTTTATAGCTACTTTGTTACTAAAAGCTAGTTAGATGTGATTCTCAGATTTTGTTTTCAGTTTTTTATTAGAATATGGTCTTAGGTTTTAAACCTATTTTTATTATGCAATTATATACTTTAAAAATGATTCATTTGAATGGCCTTCTCAGCAATTAGCATAGATGTTGTCACTAATTAAATATTAATTATTACTAACATTAGTAACTACTGATTTGAATAAGTAAAATAATTGTTTCTTATTATATATTTAGTAACAAATACAATTCAGTGGTGTGTGTATATATGGAAAAAGGTGAACATAGCCTACTTCACATAGAATTTCTCAGTTAAGGAGAAAGTGCTCTTAATTAAATCTCACTGCATGCTTTGCTTGAAGACCAATCAATAACAAGTTAGTTATTTCAGTGTCTCAGTTTTTAAACTTATGCATTTATCTGCTTTATGGTACCCTTGCCCATAGACCCCAAGCTCATCCCCATTAATGCAACCTCTGCATAAACAATCTGTTCCCACAGTAAAAACATACCAGAGCCTTCTTTATATTTTGGAAATGTGACGCATTTTCCCTAATTCACTGGGAGCATCACACTCTCCCCTTACTCTGCAGGTCCCTGTAACTATCACTAATGTATCTTTGGTTTTTCCTTTACTCTTCTTACTTTCATTATGCCTATGAAAGAGGAGCCACCCATGACTCAATAAGCTCCAATTCATCCTATTGAGCATCCCATCTTTCCCAGATGCTGCTGGGCTCAAGATTCTGGCCTCTTCAACTGTTATCCCTGCCCACCTGTCTTCAGCAGTAGCCATCATACTTTTAGAGGACCAGTTTGTAAACTTGATCAGGCCTGAAACTTGACTCATGTTAAAGTCTTTTAGGAACCCAAACCCTCATAAGCTCTCACTAACATCCAGACTCAGGATGTCATTCTTCTTGATCACCTGTGCTCCAAGTACCATCTCCATTAGTGCCTCACTTGTGTGGAACCTCACCCCCACCCTGATACTGCCAATCACACTATTGCGTTATTCAGCAGTGGAAACACAAGTGCATATTTTTAGCACAAATTGAAGAATTTGATTTCAGTTTATTTTTATGAGATTTGGTATAACTTAGCTGGTTATTAATCATCCTGTTCTTTTAAAAAAAAACTTCATTAGACATACTCTTTAAAAATCAGAGAATAATCTTGCCTTATAAAGAAAAACACATACATTCTTGGTATTTTTTTTTTTTTTTTGGAGAGTTACTAACACGAGAACACCTGCTATCATTCGAACTGCTTAGAATTACAGCAAGTCCTGGAGTCATGGTGTTTTAACATCCTTTAGTTATAAGTTTGATGAGGAAAAAAAATCAATCCCAGCCAGGGGCATTGTCTATGTAGAGTGTGCATATTCCCCCCAAATGAGTGGGTTTTCTTCAGTTTCTTCCCACATCACAAAGATGTGTGTGGGCATTAGGTGAATTGGTGAATCTACATTACCCTAGTCTGTGTGTGGCAGGGCGCCCTGTGTCCTGTCCAGGGTTGGTTTCTGCCTTGTGCCCTGAGCTGCCAGATAGGCTCTGGCCACCCATGACCCTGAACTGTTATAAATGGGTTGGAAAATTATGACCCTGCTTATTTTTTGTCTTTCTTTTTAAAAATATGTTTACTGATTTTAGAGAGAAGGAGCAAAGAGAGGGAGAAACACATCAATGTGAGAAGGAAACATTGGCTGGTTGTCTCTTATATGAGCCCTGAGCAGGGGTTGAACCTACAACCTGGATATGTGCCCTGACCTAGAATCAAAGCCCCAACCTTTTGGTATACAGTGTGACACTCCAACCCACTGAGCCACAGTGACCAGGGCAATTAATCTTTCTTAAATGTATGCACAACTCACATTTATTTCAATGTTTAATATTAGAAGTATTTGAGGACTTTATTTAGAAGTTTATTGGTGTTTTGTGACCAGAAAGATGCTGTAGGAAGATAGCTCATTTATATCAATTAGCTGATGGTAAAATTGGCTCTATTATACATCATCTCACTCACAGTCACACTTTCGGAGAACCTACTGATAGTGTTAAGCAAGGACTAGCTGTACTTTTGAACTCTGCTCAACAGGGATTTCTTTCCAAGGCCAGTCAGACAGAAGCGGGTGGAGGTGGTAAAGACAGTAGGAATAGATGCAATGTGTCCATTAGAAATTGTCTTATTATTCCTGCATTTCCTACTTTCACATCAGTCTTTTAGCAAGCAGTAAAAGCAAAGCTGAAATATGAGACAACTCTCATGTCTTTATAAAAAAACACCTAGGTGTCAATTACTGGCAAATAGATTCTTTTTCGTCATGTATTAGCCTGAAATTTTGCTAAAATTGATTCTCCCCAGAAAACGGAAGATGCACTTTTTACCTGTTTGGAAAAGACAGGCACTTACTAAAGATTATAACAACATCACTTTAAACAATACGTGTTTTCAGTTGCTTTCACAGGTAACAACACTTACGACTTTGTAGCAATTATTGCTTACCATCAAAACATAACCTTTAATATGGCTTTAGTACTTGTATAATACTTATTCTGGAGACTCCATTAATATTGACTAGCGTGTAGTAGTTCCTCATGAAGACCCTTGTAAGAAAAATACACCCTTTCTTCTCATTGTTTCACCTGAGTGAGTCTTTGCTTTGGCAAAAAGCGATGCGGTCCCACTGAAACTGATACCCATAGAAAAGTTGACTAATTTTGTTAGGTTTCCCCTGTGAAGGCTCCAGGAGAGTGTATCAGTTAGCTATTACTGTGGCTTGAAACAACAATCATTTGTTATTTCTAAGAAATCTGATGGTCGGTGTTGAACTTGTGGCTAGTTCTGTGAGTGTCAACTGGACTCAACAACTATGTAAGTGGGGAATGGCTCTACCTCATCTATCTCTCACCTTCCTCCTGGGACCATGGACTCGCCTGGGAGTTTCTTATCACAGACAGTCAAGGTAGAAGGAAACAAGCTAATACACAAGCATTCTTTCAAGCTTCCTTCCTTACATTTTCTAACATGCTATGGCTAAAGGCAAAGGTAAGGGCTGGGGAAGGTTCTCCCATTCTTGTTGGGGGGATGCCTCAAAGTTACATGGCAAAGAATGCAGATACAAGGATGGGGGAATGATGCATCCTACCAGAGGGATGTGAGACAGAGGGAAATTCTAGGTTTTCTGGTCTCTTTGTTTCAAATAAACACTGTAGTTCAGAGTTCAACTATGACAGCACGAAGGAAGAATGCCTAGGTCAGTCTTAGCAGCTTCACAAGTGTGGAAGCAAAGCCTTCAACTCTCAGCTATCCACCTAGCTATGAAATGTACATATTTCTTATCATATGCCAAAGTGAAACTTAAGACCATTGAAATAGTTATCTTTGTATGGAAAAAGAATTCCAAATAGAAACCAACCTTCCTTCCTTCCTTCCTCCCTCCCTCCCTCCCTCCCTCTCTTCTTTCCTTCCTTCATCTTTCTTAAATTATGACCTTTTGGGTAACTAGTTAGGAGGTCCATTTGATGCTTCTAGATCTTCCCCACCCATGCCCCTCAGCATAAGTTTTAGGAGTCTTAGAAAACAATCTGGCTGGTAGATTTATTGCTGCATCAAACCCAATGAGAAATGGCTTCAAGAGTTCCATCTTTTGAAATACTACTAGTTCTTAAGTTAGTAGTCAATAGTTCTCAAAAATAAATATTGATTCAGAAATGGACTTGCTCATCAGGGAAATAAACCTGGTCGCTTTTAGTCATAATTTATTTATAATCCCTCCCATGTTATATTCAGAAATGAGTTTGGAAATGAAGAAAAATTCAAATATTCTTTTTCATATGTCATGAAAATATAACAGCCTTTGATCTATTTTGGGAGCTACAATTGTTAAAAACAGAATAAAGAATAACTTCTCTAGCATTAGGAAGGCTCCAATAAATTACTGCAAAACCAGGTAAACAAGCAAATGTGATTTCCCAGGAAGCACAACAGCAATAACAACAAATTATTGTTCTTCATACTGGGCAGAGTACAGATGTTCCTTGTTCAGGCAAGTGTCTGCTGTGTAAATTCAGATTGACCAAGCCCATGAGGGTATCCTTGGCAATCATTCCTAAGGCAATCTAGTTTCTGTGGGCTCTCAGGTGGTCACTGACTTCTCACTCTTGCTAGGTATTTCTTGATTCTGAATTCTAGAGTAAGTTTTAGAACCTGACAGGCCACAAGGAGATTGTCTGGGGAACCAGGACTCTTACATAGGAACAATACTAAACTTTAGTGTATTATCCTCTTCCTCATGTTTCCCGGTCTGTGGTGCTACAGACCTAGTACATAAAATGAAGTACTACTCCTTTTTACCAACTGGTGGGTTGTATAAAAAAGAAATACTGTGAAGACTCATTTTCTTTGAAATCTGCTTTTTTTTGAAGAATGCTTTTAAAAGAGGATAAGTATTCAAGATTTCTTATAGAAGTTTGGAAATAATGTGATTCCAGTACTACTTGGAAATGAACATTTTGAGATTTCATGTTGACTTCCCCTGTATTGTAATATATTTTTAGGGAGATGCCTGCTTCTGCATTTTTCCCCATGATTTACTTTAGTCGAAATTTCAGACAGATCCATTATTTTTCTTCTTAGGCACATTATGCAAATTAAATGTGAAATCTAGTGATGAGAGGAAAAGGTCTCAGTGTATTTAGCAGGTGCCACATCAGTAATAGAGTAAGGTAATTACAAAATCACTTGCAGTGACTATGACTGTGTATTCTCCACTATTCAGAAGAAAATCTTTCATGTACTTATCACTACAAGATTTATTCTCCCATTGATGTGTGGGAGATTTATGCTTTAACTGTCTCACTCATTGATGGGAGAAACATGCCCCTACAGAAACACACTTTTGCATGCTAATATGACATTTAATCCTGACTTTATTTTTCCTCTGCTAAAATAACATCTTGCAGATGATCTGTTCTTCATCTGTATTATAGGCATGAACATTATAATGGCTCAGTAAGCTGGGAGAGCAATGACATATAAGTGTGTAGAATTCCAATGCCAAAAGAACAATATTATTTATTATTTTCCACTCTTGGTAAGGAAAAAGAATAATAAAGCCATTGTCAAGATGAAGGGAGGTGAGTTAATCTCTAAAGTTTCAGCTAAAGACGACATGATTCTCACTTACTACCAGGAAATATTGATCTGAAACTGGAATTATAGGCTCTGTATTCAATCAAGTTTTCTCACTTAGTTTCGGTCTCATTTTGGGGGTGGAAGGATAGTTCTCATTCGATTCTTAGACTTAAGCTATGATGTGTCCTACAGTTGTCACAGTTCAGTGAACAAACTGGAAGAAATGTGCCCGAATCCTGTGGAACTCTCGTTCACTCCAAGGGCAATAGCCTAGAATACTTGATTCATAGTTTAAAATAATTATCTTTGTCAAGTTCAAATTAGGTCTTTTGTAGATACTATAATTATGTGACTCAAAAAGATGTATTTGTTTGAAACAAATACCCTTCCTCCCCAGACTTGCTATTAAAAAATGTTAGTCTCATACTGAAAGGTGGTAATTTCTTCTTCCTGACTCCTAAGAATACATAGGATGTGAGATTATAGGAATAGAATGTCCTCATTTCAAAGGCTTCCACAATGGGCATTGATCTGAGAAATAATTGTGGATGTTCTGTATTTACAGAATGGGTAGATATGAAATACAAACTGAATACTTCAACCCTTCTTGCTTTTCTTTGGAATATAATTCCCTGGTCTTCTGTAAAAATTAGTTTTATTGGTGTTACTTCCATAAATTTCCTCAGAAAGTGTGCTTGAAACTCTTTATGTTGTATAAATGCTTTCTTAGGTTTTTTTTTTCTTCTGATTTCCTTTTCATCTCTCAGTTTGACTTTCAGATTTTTAAAATATCTGTTACTATGTTTATCCTTGTAAACAAAGGTGGGGCTTGAGAAACCTGAATTTCTTTCAGGTTGGAAACTTATTAGAAGGACAAGCATAGATGTGGGCTGAGAGCAGAAAGAGGAAGCACAGGAGAGTGGAAAGAAACAGGTGTCTGAAGACCTGGAAATATCTCAGCCTCTGCTACTTAATCATTATCGCCGTTCTTGCTACTTAAAGTATGATCCATGGACCATCAGAATCAGCAGCAGAATCACCTGGAATCTGGTTAGAAGGGAAAATCCCAGGCTCCTCCTAGACTTACTGAGAATCCGCATTATATGCGTACACGTTGGAATTTGTCAGGCACTGATCTCTATGGTCTCCAGCACCCTGATCTCTCCAGGTCCCTCTTTCAGTGTCTTTGAAGTAGAGGGAATGATTTCTATCTCACGAGTCTACTCTGAGGATTAATTTTGTGAACATGTGAAAATGCTGTGTTTGGTGCTTGACCTTCATGGCACCAACCCTCCCACACACATAGGCACACAGAACAAGTGTGTGAAAGAAGACAGCAAGAAGGAGCGACTGAGTGGGGATAGAGGGTGAGGGAGTGGCAAAGGTGGAATACAAGTTAATAACTGGAATTATAGTTGGCATTTTAGAAATTTTCCTCTTGTCTGTGATGACTGTATATTAATTCTGTAACACATTTGCTTTTCAAAAACACTCCTGAGACAAAAGTTAGAATCTCATCTGAAATAATACTTGAAAATAAGGTTCAGACATAGAATTTTAGAGAACTAATTGTAAAAATAAAATACACATAAATCGAGAATATTCTGAACACTTAAATTAACTTGGATGTTTGGGGTAACCCCCTACAAGCACAACTTCAAAGGCAGAAATCATAAAGGATAATATTGATATATTTAACCTCATAAATGTTTTAAAATTTAGTTCACTTGACTGGGATGGGGGAAAAAGTTTTAAAAAATGTAATTCACTCAAAAGAGGATAAAGAAAACTAAAAAGAAAATGATGCCTTGGAAAAATTTTATTTGCATCATAAAAAGTGTTAATGCCTTTAATATATAAACAGATCTTACAAGTCAACAAAAAATGAAAATAGGAAATATAAATGGATAAAAAAAATAATAGGTTGACATTCAATAATATAAATATGTAAAATAACCATTAAAAATTAACTTCACTACTCACACAAAAAAATAAATAAATAAAAACAACCCAGCTACTATTTTCACCTATCAGATTGCTATAAAAATGAAATAAGGCTCAAACCCTGTGTTGCCACAGTGGAGGGGAAGAGGGTCTGCTCTTCACTCTCGGTCAACATATAAATAGCTATACTATTTATTGCACACTTTTTGTGTATATCAAATATTTCAAATTTATTTATAAACTTTTCACTCAAGTGTTATACTTTTGAGAATTTAACCTTGAATAAGTAACTTAATTTAAAATGATAAATGTTCAAAATTTTTTATCAAAGATAAAATAACCTAAATCTACCAAAACTGTATATTCATTGCTTTATAAATATATAAATTATGTCCATGTGATAAAATACTATGCACTTACCAAGTTATTAGACAATATTTTTATTGAAATTTTCTCTGACCAGAAAAAGAACAAGATAAATATAATATGCACATGATGTTGATATTATTTTTATAAATACATAGGCATACATATAATATATATCTTTTTCAAGATAGAAAGGTAATGCACTAAAAGTGAATATTAATTCCATAATAGTAGGGTTATTTTTCCCCCAGGTTTTGCCTTTTTCTGCTTCTCCTCCTAGAGTTTAGCATTGAACATGTTCTTGTAATTTAAAAACTATTAAACAGATACAGCTTAAAACAGTTGTAATAGCACAGAAAAATTAGTTTATTAGTGCTAGTTAAGTATAGATGAAAATGTGTTTTAAAGGCAAGGATATTTTAATTTTATAACATGTATAAAAACCTGTTAAGAGTGTTTAGCTCTAAATATGGAGGTTATGGATAAATTTCATATTTTTTACTCTTTATTTCAAAATGTTTATAGTAAGCATTTTTGATTTTTATAATCAGAAACAAACTACTTTTAAGACTCCCACCTAAACTTATTTGCTTATTTCCATTCTCAAATTGTGTATTCAATATGCACTCATCCTTTTAAATCTAAATATATTCCAAACATTAATTTTGTCTTGAAATTCAGTAACAAATTAGCAATGAGTTGAAGTTACACTTCTCTATGGCATTTAAATTCCTTATCCTAGATTATAGTCACTTTTCTAATACAAAGGAGTTTTTCACATCATGATTTCTACTGTGTCTAAGAGGTATACGTTTCCACTTTGTCATCATTTTGTCCAAAAGGATTATTTTTCTCTATTTTGCTGCTCTTTTTGTACAAGACCTAAAGAAAGGTGTTAAGGGATTGTTAAAGGTCATGCAAGGTGTTAAGGAGAAGAGCCAGGGGAGGGAAGAACTCTTAATTTTTTCCTCTGGTCCATCTGTCAAATCTTTTGTTCTTGGCTATCATTTTTTTCACCAGTGGCATGTGATAAATTAACTATGGAAACAAGAACCACGGGTTTAGCTTATGCTTGTCTGGAAATCTCTCCTTAAATAAGACTGAACAAATCTTTTCTCTTTCTGTCTTTTATCCTCTGCCGTGAGCTACTTGTTCACTATAGCCTAGACAGAGACTCAGTCTTCAGAAATCATCCTGTACAACTCTTAGTTACCTATTGCTGCATATGCCCAACACTTAGCGGCTCAAAAGAAGAATAGAATGTTACTGTACCTATGGGGTCCAGTAATGCAAAAGATGCTTAGCTGGATTGTTTTAGCTCAGAATTTCTCACAATATTTCAGTCAAGACATGCATCAAGCCTGCATGCGTCTGAAGACTGGACTGGTGCTAAGAGATCCACTTCCCACATTGGTGCTCACTGATGGAGGAAGCTTCAGTTCTTTGACTGGTGGTCTCTCTATACAGTTCTACTAAAGTACTCCCATGCCATGGGGACTGCTTCGCAAAGTGTGAGCGATCCATAGGAGATTAAGATGGAAACTAATGTTTTTTGTGATGTAGCCTCAGAAGTCATACACCGCCCCTTTCCAAACATCCTATGTTCCCGCAGATTAATCCTTGTTGGTGTGGAAGGGGACTATGAATCCCAGGAGAGAGGATCACTGAGTGTCATTTTGGATTCTGGCTACTAGTGAAGGAATCTGCCCTCTGGCCCTCAAGGATTTACATCCCTCTCACAGGCAAAATATGCTCATACCCTTTTGTGGTACCCAAAAGTCTGGTTCTATTACAGCATCAGCTCAAAGTCCAAGATCTCATCACCCAAACCATGAGTGTAAGTTGTCTACTGCTGTGTAACACATTACACCAACATAGCTGTTTAAAACAACACCCATTTACTGTCTCATAGCTCTTTGGATCAGAAGTCTGGGCACAGAGTAGCTGGATTTTTTTATGAAACTGAAGTATTAGTCAGGGTTGTGGTCCTCCTCTGGAGCCTTGGGGTTTTCTTTCCAGCTCACTTAGTTTGTTGAAGGAATTCAGTACTTGTGATTGATGAACTGGGATCCTGAGGCCACCTGCCATTCTGGCTATAATATATAGCCATTTTGCTCCTTCAAGGGCAGCAGAAGAATATCCCTGCTTCTTGGAATCTCTGACTTCCTTAAACTCTGACCTCTCGACCCAGATGTAAAGGTTTGATATGATCAGATCAGACCCACCAACGTAGTTGACCCAAAGTCAACTGGTTAGTGATCTTAATTATTTCCTGCACAGTCCTTTTCACCATGTAAAGTAACGTGATCTGGAGAATGGTATCCCATCATAATCACAGATTCCACCCCTACTCCAGGGCTAGAAATTATACAAGGCCTATACCAAGGAAATGGGGTTCTTATAATCTGTCTAATATACCAGATATAGGTGTAGATAAGATAAATCCCTATTATAGGTGTAGATAAGATAAATCCCTATTAGTTTTCTGTTATTATATAATAAAACCCCCCCACAAACTTAGCAGGGTAAAAAATAAGCATGATTAACAATACAACAGTAAGCATGGTCAACTTCCCACAGTTTCTGTGGGTCAGGAATTCAGAAGGTTCTTAGCTGGATAGTTCTGGATTGGAGTCTGTCACAAAGTTGCAACCAAGAAATCATCCAGGGCTGGAGGATGTGCTTCTGAGGTGACTCATGCACACATGCACATGATTGTCAAATTGGTATTGGCTTTTAGTGGGAGGTCTTATTTCTTCTGCAGACAGGCTGCTCTACAAGCAGCATGCATGTGTTAGTGGCAGAGTGGCTGACTTCCACTGGAGTGAGTGATCAGAAAGATCAAGGAGAAAACATCAATGTCTTTTATGGCCAAGCTTCCAGTTACACACCATCACTTCTGCCACATTCTATTAGGTACACAGACTAATCTTGATGCAATGTAGGAGGGGGCATGAATACCAGCAGGCAGGTATTATCTTCAAGGCTGGCTACTACAATCTGTTAGCAACGAAGAAATAAACAGATTATTTTTAAAGAGGAAGGAGATTTCTGGATATCTCCATTTTCACTGTCATGCCCACTGCTATAGTCTATTCAGTTTCTCCTTTCTCTGTCGGACCTCTGCAGTAGACATAACTGTTGCCCTTGTTTCCAGTGTCATCCCTTTTAAAACCCTTCAAAATCATGTAGGCAAAATCATGTAGGCAAAAGCTATGGCATCTCCTACCTTTACAACCCTATAGGTAAAGTCCTTAACAAGTCACCCTAGACCACAGTCTATGCCTACATTTCTTGCTTTATCTTTTTGCTCTTCTCTCCCCAGAGATATTTTCCTGATTCAGTCATGATGAACCTCTCACTGTTTCCCCAAAACATGCTAATCTGTCACATCTGTATTTACCTTTGCTCATCCTGTTCTCTCTGCCTGAAATAAGAGTGACAGTTAGCACTAACTAACTATGCATTTCCTAAAAGCTCGGCAGCTA
>PVKM010003806.1:42503-55486 GCA_004027735.1 Carollia perspicillata
GTGTGTGTGTGTGGCACATGGAGAGAGTAGATGGAGGGACTTGATTACCTTAACCTTCCATTTGTTTTTTCCTATCACAAAGGAGGTTTGGGTATGTCAGACTATTAAATACTCAGCACATTAATCCATTGAGATTTCCAGTATGGATATATTTGTATTTTGCCCACTTCTCTCTCTCTAAGCTTCATTCTTCAGCTTCATGAGCAGCTTATTTGCTTTACATTGCCAAGAAAATGTATCAGTTCCACATGTGTATAACCTAGAGCATGAGAACAGTGCCGACATATATTGTTTTGCAATGTTACTGGCTTGTAGCAACAAATCACAGCAGCCAGCTTAACTCACTGAGTTCCACATCATTCAACTGTAAATTATAAAAAAGGTTGAGATTTACAAGAGAGTTTTTAAACATTTTTATGCACTAAAAATTTCTGAATAATGCTATTTTAAAAACAAAATAAGGTAAATAATTGACAGAAACACCATGAAACTTCAAGGACCCAGTGTGAACTCTCATTTGTCTGTACTGTAGATGGTTTAGGATTCTCACAGAAAATTGGAAAATACCTTCATTTCCATTTCCCTGAACATTGGCAAAACTTCACTGACTGTAATTCAAGAAATTTGACATTTAGAAAATCAGGCGGAAGCACATCTTTGTACCAGCTAAAACAGTAAATTAGTAGCATAAATAAGGGAGAGGAGGGCAGCTTGCTGGTGACACTCTTCTTTGCAGCAGCCTGTGGATAGAAGCAATGAGCTTAATGAACAGCACATTCCTACATGAACTCCTTCTCCTCACAACTTGTTTGTGTTTTACTAGAAATATAAAACTTCAGAGTTCTTTGTTGCTCAAGTAGTTTTAGACATTTTTGTGTTTATTTGAGATTCGTGCCTCATTAGCTTAAAATTGTATGAAACAAAAACAGTTCATCCCTGGTCCAGGCCATCCAATACCCTGGGGATAATCTCTGTTAATTGAAAGTATGTTTCTTGAGAACATAATCTATCAATTTTTTAGTATTCCAGATGACCATTTACTATAATAAGTTTGCATTAGTGAGTCACTTGTTTTTTCTTATTCTTCTCATCTGCCTTTTTTCAAAAGGTACACATTTAACACATTTTAGATTTTAAACAAGTATGTGTTTCCTGCTTTAAGACGACATTCATATTCGTCCATTATTTTCTTTTAAAATTATTTTTGGTATTAGCCATTTGAATGGATGCAAGGTGGTATCACAGTGGTGTTGTTTTGCTTTATTCACCCTTAATTGCATCATTAAAGGTTAATTCTTGTTAACGCTGGAATATACATCCATTTTTCTACGCATATTTTTTTCAAATAACTGGGACCATAGGTTATATGTAGTTTAGAAATTTGCAGTAAACAGCATTACAAAACACTTTCCTATGCCAATAAAAATTACTTGTGAACTTCGTTTTTAGTGGATGTGAAAATTTACATAGCAAAGGACATTCTAATGTTTATACGTGTCTATTTTAATTGAATATTGGCATTGAATAATGGAACTAGCAATATTAATACAAAGCAGATCCTAGCTTCAAACAACACGATGGATACATCCCAACAGGTCAGCTTTCACAACACCTCTGTCATTACAGTCACTTGAAATCACAATGAATGAAATTAAAAACAAGCATTAGATAATTTAACCTATTGAATATCCCAAAGCGATAATATGTCACTGGAGGTGTTTTCTTTATGCAATTAGGCAACCAGTGTCTCTTTGTTTATTTATTTTTTAATAAAGGCTTTAAGAGAGGAAATATCTTTAGGGATTCAACCAACCAGATTTTACTGTTAAAAACACATTCACAATCCAGTTAAGCCTAGATTTCCTCTAGGCTTAGAAGAAATAAGGCCTCTAGGCCTATAAAGGGTTAATCACCCTTTATAATGCCTGCCAGTGGATATGAAAACATCCTATTGAGGTCATTATCAAAATCCCTTTATTATGAGGTAAAAGGTTCATAATAAAATACTTGAATTTTCCTGCCCCACACAGGAGATATATTTTTGTATTCATAGTATTCACACTAAGAAGCAGTGATGAAAAGCTCAAAATATGATTTGATCTTAGTGGTTTAGGGGCAAAGGAACTGGCACTGCCTAGATATTTGTGTAACTTGGCACAAGCCAATGCTTTCAGGAGGGACTTTCAGAGCAGACTTCTGTCAAATTTGCCATATGGAGTTATTGGCCTCAGATTATAGAGGTTTTCCTGGTTGTTTGCCTAATTTAGGAGTTATCTGTGCTCTCCAGGATTTTCTCCAAACATGGAACATGTATTTGGAAGAAACTGACACCTCAGGGAAAAAAGTAAAGTTTGCTATTTGGGAGGTTCGGATGGTTCCCAATATTTCTGATACTGTGGCTCATGAAGAACTTAACTGGCAACAGTGTGGACAGTTTCTGTTAGCACGAAAGCTCAGCCAACAGTCTGACACTTAATGTCACTTGGACAGGACCATCTGTCCCCTTCCCCATTCAGGTCACCCCCAACACTCTCAAAGCCCAAAATGACATCAACTGCAGGCCAGCCTGTGGAATGAAGTTGAGTGCAGGGCAGACACAGAAATGTGCTTTACTCTGTAGCATCTTAATATATTACAGATTCAACCTGGACTTTATCTGCACCAGAAGATTGCAGATGATTCTGTGTGGCATATTGTGGGGATGAAGATCTAAAAATCTTTTTTTCCTAGAAGAAGAGGAGGAGGACTTGGAGGGGAAGGGGGGGAGGGGGAGGGAGAGGGAGAAATCCAATTTTGAGAATTCTCCTGTTCTGACACCAGAAAACACCGCCTCCCCGCAATGCTGAGCTCTGTGTAAAAAGACAGCCCCTTTCTCAATTCTTTTTCCTTGTGGAGTGTCTCATGGATGGATTTTCCTTCCTGTCTCATCTGGGAACCTTGCGTTCATGTTCCCTTGTCACCGCCGTCATCAATGATTTTTTACTATGGAGCATCCTCCTGATGGATTAAGGCAGAGGCTCAAAACTAGGCCTCGGCCCAATAATGGATTTGATTTTAAAATCCAGTGTTTAAAACAAATCAGAGGAACTTACATTTAAAAAAATCAGATTTTCTGTTTCTCTTGAAAACAGGCAAATCTGGCAACTCCCAGCTCATGTCCCCACCTGCCAAGACTGCAGCACACTGGGGCCGTGGCTTTTCCTTGGGGCTCACTCTCTCCATGTCAGTGGAATCCTCACCTGATTGCTTTTGTTTTCCTGCTCAGCCCCTGAAAGCAGGAGTTTTCTACCCCCGTTTGGATTAGGTGTTTTACCAGAAAAAGGGACCGCTGTACACTTTGAAGCATCTTTCTCATACAGAGCAGGGAATACCAAGCAAGCACCTCCCGGTCCTAGGAGCAAGTCCTTTGAGAAGCAATGATGGCAGATACTTTAGTGATCTACTCAATAACTCTGAGACAATTCTGAAAGTGTGAGAGTTAAACCACCTGTACCATAATCATCCCTGGGGTTGGTTTAAAGCACATATGCAGGCCCCCACCTCAAAACTAAGGGAATCAGAATTTCTGAAAAAAGGCCTGGACATCCAACGCAAAAGAAGCGTCCCAGGTGATTCTTATAAAATATAAAGCTTGAGAATTATTGAGTATTTTCTGGATCTGACAGCTCTTTGGCTTGACAGATCCAATTAGGGGAAACTGCTGGACCTTAGGAAATAATCCTGCCTCACCAATCCAGCAGTGCTGAAGAAGCAAAATTGTGTCCTTATCAAAAGCCAATCAATGCTGACCATTTTGAGTGAGTGTCCAGCATTAGATGAGGCATGACAGTAGATAAGGTGGATAAATACGCAGTTTTGTTATATAAGGGGCTTTTTTCCCCTAGTCATTGTAAAAAGGCAGCGATCACTAGCCCTTGATGTTTATTTTACATGCATTATTATTTTAATCCTTCTCTTTAACATGGGATTAAAATATCACAAACCTATTTTCTTTTATTCCTAATATCTGGTAGGGTTTCAGCTTGACGTAATTAGCATTTAGAGCATGTTCACATCCTGTAATCTCACAGATGAGTCACTCCACAACCCCAGCGCAGAACTGCTCCTGGGGTACTGTCAGCTAACCTGGCTTTGAAACCCGGTGAAAAAAAACTGTGTTTTTCTCAGAGGTAATCAATATATGAGAAGTTACCATAAATACGCATTTTTATTCACTCTGATTTTTACATGAAACTGACAAAACTGTGTAACAAATTGCATATAGAGTCAGATTCTGTAAATACACAGCTAATGTGCACATGAATTATTCAATGAAATTTGCGTCAGTGGGTTTTTCTGAGTCATTTTGATGTGTGTCCTTTTTCGGATAATACATGAAATGTTATACATTATGATCAAATCACTCTGTTTTGCTTCAAACTACATCCTATGTTAGTTAATCTGTTAAAAGTCAAGTTTGCATTATGGTTCATCATGTTGCTTTCCCTCAGATTTCCCTCTGTATTTCGGCCATCAAATAAATACCTATTTGCCTCTCTGAGCCTCGGTGTTCATACTTACTGTGTTAGGGACATGCAGATGAGAAAATAAGTAATCCCACTAGTGAATGCAGTTGATGTGGGAAGAAAAAAGGAGTCAGAGAAATAAATAGAAGGGCAGGGGAGGCTCCTTGAAGGAAGGGACCTCAAAGCTCAGACCTGAAAAATGAGTGGAAGTTGCCAAAGGAAGAGAAAAAAGGAATACGTTTGTTTTCTATTGCTGAGCATCACAAGACCACAGACTCTGTGACTCATAAACAACATTGTGTCCTCACAGTGTTCCTGAGTCAGGAGTCTGATCCGTCTTAACTGGGTTCTGTGTACAGGATCTCATAAGGCTACAGTCCGGTGGTGAGCAGGGTGCACTCATTTGTGGGGCTGGGGTCTTTTCTTCAAGCCCCTTCAGACTGTTGTCAGAATTTAGCTCCCTTTGTTTTTAGAACTGAGGTTTCTGCTTTCAGGCCGGCTCTCCGCAGGCAGCTGCTCTCAGGAGCTAGAGGCCACCTGCAGTTTCCTCCCCTCTCACAGCCCTCCCCAAACTCGGCAGCTCACTCCCTGAAGACTAGCAAGAGAAGCTCTCTCTTCAGGAAGGGCCCACTTCCTCTTTTAAGACCTTATGATTAAATCTGGTCCATCTAAGAGAATCACTTTTTTGATCCGTCAAAAATCAACTGACTAAGGACCCTTAATTGCATCAGAAAAATATCTTTACTTTCTCCAAGTACTATAACCAATTGGGAATAATATTTTATGCTCATAGGGCAGGTCCTTGTTTGAGAGAAGGGGATTATATGAGGTATGTGTATTTGGAGATAGGAATCTTGGGAAATGTCTTAGAACTGTGCCTACCACCGGGAAGGATATTTTAAGCAGAAAGAGCCAGGTATATAAAAGAAGTCTAAATGGAAGTATGGCAACTTTTAGTGTCTGAGGATAGGGCTGGACTGGCGACCAACCAGACCGTGCAGGTCAAATTAAGAAAGGTGGGCTTTACCCTTAGACAGCAGAGAAGCTGCTGCTGGGTTTAAGAACTCGTGCACACAATATCACGCAACTAGTGAAGTACCTGCTATTGTGACATAAAGTACATTATAGGGAATATAGTCAATAATATTGCAATCACTGTGTATGGTGCCAGGTGGGTACTTGAAATATCAAGGGGACCCACTTTATAAAGTACATGATTGTCTCACCACCAACCTGTAACCTGAAACTAATACAAAATAATATCAAATGCAAAATATAACTGAAAAATGAATTCCAAAAGAATCAAAACTTTAAAAATTATTAAAAGCATTAAAAGGAAAAAAAGAGTATTTTAAATATTGAAATACAGAAAACCTCATATGATAAAATATTAAACGTGAAATATCAGGGTATGTGTTTATAAGATTAGAAGTAAATACATCCATCTGTTAGACATAGATCTGGTGGAATTTATGGATGCTAGCCATTTCTGAGTGGAAAAT
Source organism: Carollia perspicillata (assembly GCA_004027735.1). Taxonomy (NCBI): domain Eukaryota; kingdom Metazoa; phylum Chordata; class Mammalia; order Chiroptera; family Phyllostomidae; genus Carollia; species Carollia perspicillata. The sequence continues at coordinate 48,511 of PVKM010003806.1, forward strand.
TATGAATGATTTACACATTCTTTGCCCCATGCCTTGTTTCTAAAATTATCCACAATAAACATGTATTTCTTTTATAATAATAATTGAAAAGCTATTTATGGTTCTTGCAAAAACAAATCTGAGCACAGTTCTCTTGGAAGTCAATTGAAAATCTTGTGCTCCAGATGTTTTGACAGGTGGAAATGCAATACCAGGAATTAGCTGCACCTGAGCTGTACAAAGGTGAGGCCCAGTCACTGGTAATGAAGTCCAGGTTCAGCCAAGGGAAACAGGTATACCAGGCCTATGCAGGTTTATCTCATGACGACCCAATGGACAGGAAAGTCAGTCCTTAAATTCTGGAAGTGTTAGAGCAAGTAACCTCGTTCTACTTCGGCTTCCTCATTCTGAAAATGCAGGGGAGTGAAATTCCATCTGTGTCCAGGACTCAGTTGCAAGTAACACATAAGTGGCCTGAACTTCATCTGCCAATCCATCGCCATCCTTCCTGGGGTAGTTATTTAATCCATTCCACTTACCCGCACCCACTGGGAAGGCTGCTTACAGGGAGAGATGGCTGAAGGTGCCGAGTGCTATTTCATAAATGGCATCACCTATGTCATATTGCCAAATCCATTACGACTTCGTGAGGCATTTATTTGGGAAGAGGAGAAAAGAGCCCTTTGAGAGCCAGATGGGAATTTGGAAATAAGTAACACTGACAACCGAATCCTTCAGAAACATCTTCAAGTTTCAAGAGAGCAGTTAACATAGAAGAAAAATGTATTTTTAGAAGTTGTTTGGGAGGTGAAAGGATTTTTCTGGGGGGAGGAGGGCAGAAAATGGGTAGAGGAAATTGTTTCTTTTTTGGCACTGCAATATCTCAAGGATCTTCGAGTCAAAAAATAATAAAATGAGGCTTTTCATCTCTCCTGCTTCAAAAATGAAAAGCAAGTGCACTAGAAACTGTCTGAGTTGCTCACTGGACAGGACACATTTCTAGTAATGGCAAGATGGCTAAAATAAAACCCTTAAAATACATATTTCAAAGTTAGGTTTCTGACCTTCGATAGGGCTTATCATGCTATTTATACTGTAGCAGAAGGAGCTGATTTTTCAGTAGTTGCCTCATCAAAAACATGACTCACATTTCCTTAAGCATTTACACCATATGTTTCCTGAGGTAAAAAAAAAATTACAGTTTTAAGGTTTTTCTTCTTTCTATATAACTAGTGAAATATGAGTAAAATTTATAAGAAATCATTTAAAAGATTACTTTTGGGGGCATGCATTTTACAAATGTTGATTTCTAGAAATTGAGATGTGAACTATTTGGTAGGTATAATCAGTAGGTACATTTATGAATATAACATAGAAGTAATTATTGTGATGCTAGTTTGACTATTAAGAAAAAAGGCAGAATTTAGAAGGATTTAGAAATGAAACACAAATACTACTGAAACTCTTTATATTCCAAAATGTGAATCTGAGGTAAAAAGACTTGTTAAACTGACTGACAAGAATCATTTTAACAATTGAAAAATAAAAATATGACTTTAATTGACATTTAGTGACATTCTTGTGTGTGTACAAGCTGTGGCTATGAGGTAATGGGGTAAATTATTTTGTGGCAAGCGGAAATTAATGTGGATTTATTTTATAATTATTTACAACAGGGACCATTTTAATTTCAATATTTTTGCATAATACAAAATTTGTTATATAACTCCTCAGAAATGTATATTCCATTTAAGAGATAGGGACGTATCTATAGAGAAAATTATTCATATATGAAAATCAGGAACCCAACTATGGAATCCCTAGTTTCCCACTTGGTACACAAATCCCTTGACATTTTATTTCATTTTTTAAGGGCAGTAGATTTAGAAATAGAAAACAGTTTCTACATGTAATAAACATATGTCTTAAGGGGGTGCAGTGCTTCTTGTAACACTTACCTGCCCCTGGATTGCCTTTCCCCAGGTTCTTCCTACCTTTCATGTTACCTTGCTTTGAAAAGGTATCACTATCCTTCTAGTCACCCTTAACTCCTCCTTGTACTCCCTACCGAACCACCCCCAAATTCTTTCACTTCTGCTTTCTCAGTATTTCGCAGATATTTTCTCTGTCCCTCCCTCCTTCCCTCTCTCTCTCTCCTTCCATCCCTCAACTTAATGTCATTTTTGTAGAGCAGTTTCAGGTTCACGGCAAAGTTGAACAGAAGTACTGAGATTCCCCATATATCCCCTGCCCCGATGGGTGCACAGCTTCCACCTCATTATCAACACCCCGCACTAAAACGGTGCATTTGTTACAACCGATGACCCTACATTGACATATCATGATCACCCAGAGTTCATAGTTTACGTTAGAGTCACTCCTGGTGTTGTACATTCTATGAGTTTGGACAGATGTATAACAACCTGTATCTACCATTACAGTGTCATACAAATAGTTTCACTGCCATAAAAATCCTTGACACTCTGCCCATTTGTCCCTTTCTTTCCCCTAAACATAGGCAGCCACTGGTCTTTCCACGTCTCCACAAATTTGCCTTTTTTAAAAAATGTCATATAATTGGAATCACACCATATGTAGCCTTTCAGATTGATTTCTTTCACTCAATACTATGTATGTGAGGTTTCTCCATGTCTTCTCATGGATCGAGAGCTCATTTTATTAGCACCAATAGTCCATTGCCACCTATAAACTGCGATACATCCAGGAGTCACCTTCCTGACTCCTGGTCTTGAGCCACCTTTGCTCCTTTCCCCACCAACCTATGCTCCATGTTGCAACCAGGGGGATCTATCTTAAGTGCAAATTTGATTGTTCACGCACCTACTTTTGAAATTTAGATTTTTAGAACCTCTTTCTGGGTACTTTCTTAACATGTCACCTTAGCAAACAAGACCATTTCCTTACCTGGCTCCTGCTCATCCATCCAAACTCACCTGTTGGCACCTGTCCTCCAACTCTCTGCAGCCTCTTCTCACTAGGCACACAGAGTTTTAGTCTTGTCAAACTATCTGCAGTCTCTCGAGTGGGCCGTCCTCTCTGCACTACAATTCCCTTCTGCCTAGACACTTCTTTACCCTTCCCTCCTGCACCATCTGGTTAACTTCTGCTCTTCATTTATGTCTCAGCTCTGAGCAGATGTCTTCTCCCTGAGGACGCGCTCTTTGTCCTTTTTGCCTCTTGTACCCAGGCCTTCGCTGTTGTCCTGGCATCCTGGGCATCCCTCCGTCATAGCGAATAAATCATTGAATTGCAATCATACCTCCACTAGAAGAATAGATTTTTGTATGGTCAACAACCTGCCCAGGTCCCAGCACTGTATGTCTGGAACTCAATAGGCATTTCATAATAGCTGACAATTAAATAATTATATATAATGAAAAAATTCACCTGGCCGAGAATTAGGGAATATAATATTAAAATATTATATAAATAAATATAACTATATGTTACAAAATAAAATATTAGAATGAAATTAGTCTTAGCTAGAACACTTTCAGTAATATCCACACTTCAGTTAGAAATGCTTTTGGCTGTAAGAAAAACCCTAGTAACAGTCTTTTAAAGAAATAGGTTTGGAAAGAATTAACTGTTGGCCGTGGTTCAGTAGGAGGTCAGGGCCAGCTCTTCTGTGCTTTTCTTGGTTCTTCTCCGATGGCCACAGAATGGCTGCTCTGGCTCTAGTCACCATGTTCACTTTCAATGCAAGAGGAAGGAGAAAGGCAGCAATAGCCACTCCTGTCTCCTTTATCAGAAAAGCAAAGCTATTCTGGAAGTATCCCCCATCCCTTCCTTCACTTCTTTCTAATGGGCTAGAACTGTCAAGTGATCACCATCTGCAAGGGAATCTAGTGAAATTATATAGGTACTCCCAGTTTATATTGGAAATGGGTAAGAGACAACAAATTTGGGAATAGGTATGAGATCTGTCAGCCAACAGTCTTGGCTACAACGCAGGACAAGCCATGTTACTTGTCCTATTCTTAGGTTCCTCTTTTTAGAGTGAAGAATTGGAGTAAGTGATATTTCTTTCATTTAAAAAAATAGAATCAGCATTTCCAATTTTCATATATTCTCTTGTGTCTAGTGGAATTACCTTGTACACCAGATAGTTAGTCCAAGACTTTCCCTGATATCTCACATTTAGAGAAAGCTCCATCTAATAAAGAAACCAATTATTTTTCAAGAGCTTTCCTTGTCATAACATTCTCCCTGAATGACACAGACCCAGATTTCCTGCATCTGACTTCACCAATTCCACTTCTGTGTGCCAGTCTCTTAGATTGTTTATAACAATCCTCATGGTTTCTCTAAACCTCGTCCTTCCCAGGCTAAAATGCTACTAGCTTCAATAGTTTTTCAAGTCCACCTTTCAGCTGACACCAGGTATACTCTCTTTATTTATTTATGATTCACTTAACAGATACCTACAGAGTTTCTGCCATTTGCCAGCACTGCTCCAGGGACTGGTGACAGAGCTGACAACAAAACAAATAAGGCCTTTTCTTGCATGACGCTTATATGAGAGTAGAGGAGGGAGGTAGATGATAAGCCACACACACACACGGACACACACACGCACACACACGCACACATGCACCAGTGCGCGCTCATTTCAGATAGTAAATCAATACCAAGATGAAAACAACACAGGGATGGATGAGTAAGTAACAAGGGGTGTGTAGTATGTGCTTGTGTGTGTACACATGTCCTTTAGATTTATTGGTCAGGAAAAGTGTCTCCAAGACTGAACAAGGACAAATAAACTGTATAGAAGAGGAAGAGTTTTTGAAGCAGGGGAAATTGTAAGTAAAATGCCCTGGGTTGAATGAGCCAGGGCTTAGTTAGGAAGAAAAAGATAATCAGAGAAGGAAAGTTATGGGGGGATGAGCCTGATAAAACCCATCACATGAAATCATGAAGTCCAGAGCAAGGGTTGAGATCATATTCAAAAGGACTTTATTTCAGTATTGTCTTAAAATGTGTCTGAACCCAACTGCACCCACAGCTGCACACATAGTCTGCTATAACATCTATTTAATGTTATAATTTATAACTTCTCTTTGAACTGATCGCTGCATTTCTATTAACGCAGGCCACGGCTACGTGACTGTTTTCAAGCCTTGCTAGACCTCTGATCCCCACTGTGATTTCCTGTGTGCTTTTCGAGGCACTTGGCTCACATGCCTGAATGTTACTTGCACAAGACAGGGAGTAGGTGGATGTGATGCAAGGAGTTATTAAAATGATTCACATCACACTTTCACTGTATGAAAAATAATATATAGTCCAAAGCAACCCAGCTTGGGAAAACCAACATTACATATTTGAAATGCAGTCAGTTATTGAAAAGAGATAATCTGATGATCCCGAAAAATGCTTTTCCTGAGAGCTTTTCTCCCAGAGCAAAATTGAATGATAAGGATAAAATTAAATCTAACAAAAAAAAAACCAGATTTTGAAAATCGATAACTCTAAGCAGGCCGGAGTTGGGGGAGAAAGGGAGTTGTCGATACTTAGTTTGAGGCAATTAAATGTTGGTTTTCCACCTTCCAGGGACCCTAATCGCCTTCCCTCCGGCAGCCGTGGGTTTTTCTCTGGACTGCAGGAGTCAGGCCTCAGCACTGCCAGCCCCAGTGACCACCACACTCCACCTGAGAGCATAGACGTGCTCAAAGGCCCCTTCCCTGCACTGCCTCAGTGTTCTCCCTGTGAGCTGCATCTGCTGCTCAGCCACTCAGGCAGCAGGGATCCTGAGGACTCTCCTCTCCCATATGGCGTTCAGTTTTGTTTCGTCCTTTCCCTTTTCCCGATCAGTAGGTATTCTGGAAGACAGTTTTATGATGACATTCACAGCCAGCGTTAAAACCAGATAAAAATAAACCGGATGTCACTAAAGAACTAATAATGTGTCTGTGCAAGTGAATAATAATAATAATAATAATAATAATAAATATAGATATCCATTTGGAAAGGTACCATTTTAAAGTTACGGGGCTTCAAATGGAGCCACTTTGTAAATGGACCGACATATGTGAATGTTTGCCTATGTCTTTCAGCCATGAAAATTGCCCTGTATACAGTGGGCTTTGAGGCGAAAGGCACTCTATTGGCACTAAATAGTTTACCAGAACACCTTCTCACAGTGCTAGCTAACTACTTTCATGACAGAAATTTCAGGAAGCCACTTAGGGGTCATGGAAGGAAATTGTTAAACAGTCTGACATTTCTGAAAAAACGGATTAAAAAACCAAGGGCAACTAGAAAGAGTATTCAGTGACAACTTTGTAAGAGGGAAGAAGGCACCCTTGGAGTTGAGGAAATGTCAAGAAGGATTTACGTGAGAATGGCAATTGTCAGTAATGACCTTGGTTTAGAAACACCCTTGAGTGGCAGGAATCTCTCGTGGCTCCACTACTGCCCAGCTGAGTGATATTTGGCAGGTCTCTTACCCTATTTGAATCTCATTTCTTCTGTGTTAAATAAGGGGCCACTCCTGGTGAGGTGTAATTCAAATTGTGTCCTGCATCATTTATGTGTTCTGCAGCAGTGAGGAGGGTGCTGACAGGGAGGGTGAGCGGGGGGAACTCTGGGCTCTCTCCTGCTCTCCTCCCTTCAAGTCAACCAGAGCAACTCTACTTGGATCTCTTTATACGTTGAGGTTTTGTAAAAGCCTACTTTTAAGAAACCACTTTGATACTTACAAAAATCTTGTAGATGTCTAGATATGGAATGTGATTCCTTTCAACCCTGAAATATTATGAATCTAACATTCTAATTAAAGTATGTAAGTGGTGTGCAACTATCTTTAGAGGTTAACAAATTGTCACTGTTACTGAGCAGCAATAATAATAGCAAAGTAATAGAATTAACTGAATTGCAGCAAGCGGAAGATGAGCAATGCATACTACTGATTAACTATGGATAGTGTGTAGTATAAACAATGTGTTTACTTTGTTAATTATTTTTATCTTTTTTT
>PVKM010003807.1:0-55367 GCA_004027735.1 Carollia perspicillata
CACATGTTTCCTGTACATAATTCTAACCTATCTTATTTTTAAAAAGGCATGTTTTCAGTGGGCCATACGATAATTCCAAATAACGCAATGACAATTATGAAATTTTAGGGGAATTAAAAATAATTACCTTTTTGTCCAGAGAATCCAAAATGTTATCCAACCATTTGTACAGATAGCCATCTGACGAGAGCCCGACGTTGTCTGCCACGGGGCCGCAGCACAGCACAGCAGACATGGCCTGTGAGCGGTGAGAGCAGAACCGCAATGAAACATTTAAGAGCTTCACGTTGGCCGTTTGATGACAAGACACAGGGTATTTTTACTCATGCTTATGTAGCTGCACTACCTTTGATTTTTTCCTTTACAGAGAAAAGCACAATAGTAATTTTTTGAACCTAAGTAATTTATTTTGAGTAGTAAGTACCATGGTAGTGAAGTAGATATGGAGTTTGAATAGTACTGGAAGAGAAGAAAAAAAAAGAAAGCAAGAGAAAAAATAGGTAGTTCCTTGAGGTGATCCTGAGTTCTTTAAGTCAAGACAATAGCATTCAAATTTTGGGTAGATTCTGAAACTTTTTTGCATTGTCTTTTATGTATTTCAATAAATCTAGGGTATAAATGTTTGAATATAGCAAGCAAATATATATATTCTAATACTCTCAGGTTCTTGAAAGGCATCCCTAGCCTTTTTTACAATACTGGACACTGAGAGACAAAAACATTTAATTACATTCTTCAGAAAAAAGCAACCAGATTTCTAAGCAAATACCTTTAGTGCACAGTACTGATGTCTGTTAATTTGCATATTTCTATCGCTGTATCTGTCCAAGGGGGTAAACATGATGCTGAAAGGGCCCGCCCAGTGACTGAACAGCATGAACAGACTGTGACGAAGGCTCTGCTGAGGAAAAATACTTCTTCTCTGGTTCACTGTAAAGAAAACATAGACAGCAAAAAATTCATCTCCATATATTTTTTAAAGTTTTTATTTATTTTATTTCTTAGACAGAAGGGAAAGGAGGGAGAAAGAGAGGGAGAGAAACAACAATATGTGATTGCCTCTCATGCACCCACTACTGGGGACCTGGCCTGCAACCCGGGTGTGTAACTTGACTGGGAATCGAACCAGTGACCCTTTGGTTTGCAGGCTAGTGCTCAATCCACCGAGCCACACCAGCCAGGCCATTTCCATGTTTTGTTACTTTAACATGCATTTCAATTTGTGTTATTGAATATTTAATACTGTAAAAAAAAAAGCTTTCATTTTAACTTAAAAACCTCCGTAGAGACAAAATCATTTACATATACGCAAGTCACAATGACAAAGCTGCAGGCTATGGCACCCTGCAGCCAGCATGTGAGAGGATGCACGCGGCCAGCAGAACTTCACGGCAGGACTCCGCTGTCTGGGGGTGACGCGGGTGGGGAGTCTGCTGCTCCCCGGGCTGCTGCTGGCTCTGTGGGAAGCTTGGCTAAGACATTACGAACGGGAACACGTGTCCGGATCTTGGCTGGTTGGTTAAGACAGGGCTTCAGACTAGACACGTTTCTTTTAAACTTTGCATACTTTCACCAGTGCAGCGGTCTGTATAAACGGATCCTTACGTGGCATCTCAACATACAAAACAAACAAAAGGGGAGCTGATCTATTTGAAGTAAGGTGTCAGCCCTGGAGTCCAAACCGTTCTGCTGCATCTTGCTGATGAGGAGAGACAATATAATCTGAAAACCACTGATTTAGAAGATCTCCAAGGATCCTTTTCACTTTAAAATCCTATTCTACAAGTTTTCCGCATCAATCCTTGTTGAAGAAGTACAACAATACCATAAAGAATCAATGCGGAAGTTGCATACAAGTGTCTAGTAATAGACTACATAATATCTTTACATTAGTGAGGTTCGGATGAGAAAATTTAGGGAAAAAATGCTCTTTTCCTTTAAATAGCATTATTGCACCAAAAGTTCAAAATAGGGTTCTTGTACTTGAAAATAATGCGCCTAAAGAAGTGCTTACAGGACTCTTTGATAAAATACAGCAGTGCTCTTACTTTAAAAGTTAACTGTTTGCATATACTTTTTAAGGTAACAACTTTTAATTTTTTTCTAGAAACAAAAAGGAACATTTGTATTTACATTGTATGCCAAAGGTACAGTCACATCTTTGTCTTTCACTTGTAAAGAATTTATGACTTCTGCAAATGTAATTTGCATGTATCTGTATTTCTGGTGCTTAAATCAGTACCTGGCATACAGTCTGTGCTCAATAACAGGTACACATCTGTTAAAGGACCCAATCACTAACACTGTCCCCCTGTACTTCACATCTGTGCCCTGCCTCCTCCCCCATTATTCAAAAGTATCTCATTCATTCAATCCTCTACGGTCCTTTAGGGCATTCTGCTCTCTGCTCTCTGCTCACTGCGTCTAGAACAAGTTTGCCCACAAAGCTTATTTTACTGAGTTCTTCAAATTTTTGTGTTATTGTCTTGGTTGTTGAAAATTTATTCTACACGTGCTTTCTGACTTTGACGCTAATTCAAAAGTAAAACATTCCTGCCATCCATGTGATGCTGACACATTTTCCCAGTATGTTCCCAAGTTGCTTTATCAACTTAGATTACAAAACCTCAGGGAAAGAAAAAATGTGACAGTCCCTTAATATTTGACAATGGTTTAAGAAACGAGAAATCGTACCTGGAACATTCTGAATGATATTCGCCACTAAGGCACTGAAATGGCATCGTATGTCCTTCAGGGTGTCGGAGTCCTTCTCGTTTTCCGACTCCAGCAGCTGTCGGGTCAGGTCCACATACTCCAACAGCGTGTTGTTGAGGAAATGGGTTTCACTATCCAGGCCCCCACTTGCACTGGAAATAATGAAGGAAATAAACGATAAAGAAGATGTGACTTTAAAGTATAAATTTAAACCAAAACGAATTCCTGGTCATCAAAATCAGAACTCTGCTAGGTCGCGGCAGTGTGCAACTCAACATGGAAAGACTGAATGAACACGTGCTTGCCGGACTTAGGCATAAAAATAAGTGGTGCTTCCGGCAGCCCGCTCTGCAGCTCAGGGTTCCATAAGAAGAAAAGGGACTTCTTAACCGAGGAGCTATTACTGCAATTTATGTTATTCAATTCCACATCTAGCTTTAACCAAGTATTCTGAGTGCTGTTACTCCCTCTGCATCAAAAAATATAGCTTTCAAAATAAGGTAATAAGGAGGTGTATGGCATAGGCAGGACCAATTTAGAAAGGCAGAAAGAGGACAAACTAGTTCTATACATTCTCATAATTACCATGCACATTCATATTATGCCTTTAGCACAATTAACCAAATATCTATTAGCTGTTTATTCTCAGCACGATTCCAGGACAGGTATTATTGGGGACACAAAAACATAACAGAATTCAAGTGAGAGTGCTGGTTTTCAGATCTTCTGTCTAGACCGGTGGAGTTGCCTCAAGAAATCTCTGCAATGAGATTCCCTCGGAAGCAAAGGCCCTGTGCCTGGAAACCACTGGGAGGAAAGGGGTCATTTTGTTTGAGTCTGAAGTCTCGGTTTCCACTCCTGGTCCATCAGTTATTAACCGTGTGACAGTGTCTACTTCAGAGCATTTTAGTAATAATATAGCTGAATTATTCCACATGAAAGGCCTAATAAACTGTAAGTTTTACATAAATGATTAGCTATTATTACATTTGCATTTATTTTGGTTAGCTTTTCTTTGTTATACTTGGAGAGTACTTCTAAAATAGGTGATTTTAAAAGTAAAATTAATTTTTTTACTGGTTGTGAATAGCCCCTTATTGCAGTGGTACTATAGTACAGGAGGGGCAAAAGTAGGTTTACATTGTTGATATGGAAAGTAATAAATAATAATGCAAGAATAAATTTTCGTATACTCACAAATGTAAACCTACTTCTGCCCACGCTGTAGGGTAAAAGAATTCACGATGGAAATTTTTCTGTAATTCCTTCAGTAAGTGTTTTAAACTCTGGGCCATGACTTAGTGAGTGGGAAACAAATTTAGTGGACTGCAACCTGGTCCAAATAAAACACTCGCATTCACTTAAGAAATATTCAGTGAGCACCAAAACAGTGCACACAGGACCAGCTGGGCAAACAAAATAAATATCCCTGCCTTCTTGGCACGCATAATTCATCTTGTTTATGTAAGCAAAGAAATAAAAAGTCAATAAAAGCAGCAGCCTTATATTCATTTCTCTTTAAAAAAACAAAACCAGAACACAAAACTGAGTTCAAAACCATTACTGCTGAATAATGAGTACCACTTTGTAGTTGCGCTTTAAATACACCAGCACCTTGCAGTTCCCGAAACGGTATCATTCAAAGATTCTTCATTCACTAACATCATATTAAAAGCAACCAAAGAAGAAGAAAAAAAAGATTCAGATGTTTATTAGATTAATTTTTTGCATCAAGCCCAACAACTTTCAAACTTACCTTTCCAAACCAGAACTGTTTTATTGTTGTTGGGGGCAGAAAAAAGAATGTTTCTTTTCTTCTCTTTCATTTACAATAAACGAATAGTAAGCCAATCTCTTTGATTAAAGCTCTATTTTAAAAGCATTTGTCAAAAGGATACTAAGAAATAATCAGGACAAATGCTTAAGTAACAATACTACACTTGTTTGATTATTAACATTTTTTTTCTTTGAGAACAATTTTCAGTTACCTTTTTGGGAAATGGTCAGATCAATTTCTTTTCTCTTTCAATGATCAAACACAACACCATTACCTTCTGAGGAAATAATTATTTCTCAACACAAAGCTGATGAAATTTTCCTCAAGGGCCTGGTCTCAGGGTCAAGATGGCTTTACTCTAGCAAAAACCTAAGGTTTTATATTTTCATATGTAAGGGGGAAATTTTGTTTGTTGATTTCCTATTTTTCCCCAGCAGAACAGATTAACAGTTGAATGGAATAAATTTGCAAACTTTATGTTGTGCCTTTAAATACGTTGTGTTGTGCCTTTAAATACGTGATTTTTACAAATCCAGAAGACATCTTAAAAATGAAATAAGAAATAGTTAAATCAGCCCTGACTGGTGTGGCTCAGTGGAATGGGCACTGTCCTGTACACCAAGAGGTCCCCAGTTCGATTCCCTGTCAGGGAACATGCCTGGGTTGCAGGCCAGGTACCCAGCTAGGGACACGCGGAGGCGACTGATCAATGTTTCTCTTTCACACTGATGTTTCACTCCCTCTCTTTCGCCCTCCCTTTCCGTCTCTCTAAAAGTGAATAAATTAATTTTAAAAAAGAAACAATTAAGTCAGTAACAAAAAGGAGGTTACTATTCACTTGCCTAGGTTTGTGGATTCCAAAACATACCAAAATCATAGGAATGTTATATTCAATTTTTGCCTGAAGCAAGCTAGCACTAATTGTAGATTATTAAATACAGTTACAACCATTAGTCAATTTCTTGGATGCAGCTTTGACTTTGGTAAATAAGGTATACAAGTGACAGAGACAAGTTTTTTGGTTGCAAAGGTGCTTTTCTATTTTTGTATGTTTCATGAGAGAAAAAATAGTTCCCTAATCATTTCGCAATTTTAAAGATCAAAATCCAGTACCAACCTGTGACTAATGACACCAGCATCTGCCAGCAGTTCAAATATTCGTACCAGTTGTACTCGTAAAATGTCTCGACGCCTGCGCCGTTTCATATTCTAGTCCAAAGATATGAAGACAGTAATTAAAAATTCTTGATGGAAGTTGATTGAAAACTTGCTGGTGTAACTTGGAAAGAATATCTGAATGCCTTAGAACTTTGGGGCTAATCGAAATTATTTTGGTTGTGCAATACATGTCAAGCACTCTGGTAGCTACTGCATCAAAGAGATATATACGAGGTGTGTCCAGAAAAAGTCCAGCCACTGTTAATATAATGAGAATGGTTTACATGACATCAGTGTAACCTGGTAGCTAGGCGAGTGGACTGGAATGTGCATACGTGAACAATGGTGACACTGCTGTACTAGTCAGTGGGGGTGGCAGACTCTGTTAAGAGCATGTGTCCTGTGTGGCCATCGCATTCAGAATGACTGAGTGAGTACAGCAATGAATCTGTACTAAATTTTGCATTAAGCTTGAACATTCCTCCATGGAAACTATTCGGATGATTCAGAAGGCTGCAGCAATGGGCAAATGGTGGATGACAGCTTCATTGCGACAAAATGCCCCCTCACACATCAAGTCTCGTGCAGACTTTTTTGGGGAAACGTCAAATCACCCAGGTGACTCAGCTCCTCTACAGCCCAGACTTGGTGCCTAACTTCTGGTTTTTCCCAAAACTAAAATCACCTCTGAAAGGGAAAAAAATTCAGACTGTTGAAGAGATTCAGAAAAATAGGACAGGGCAGCTGATGGCAACTGGGAGAATGTATAAGGTTCCCAAGGTGCATACTTTGAAGGGGACTACGGCATCATTCTTACATGTACAATGTTTCTTGTATCTTCTTCATTAAATGTCTGTTTTTCATATTACATGGGTGGATGCTTTCTGGACAGACCTCATATACGTATATAGATAGTTTGACATTAGTGAGCCAAATAAAATCACATGACATTTTCCATGGTGATACCCCTTGTACGGGAAGGAAATGAAATTCTATCATTACTTTAAGGTGATTTGCTAATGTGACAACTTTAGAAGCCCTAAAGCGTTTTTAGTAAAACTGTTCTCTTTTACAAAGAATCCCTAAGAAACCCCCCAAAATGTGACAGAAGGGCAGGGAAAACATCACAAAACGAACAGAACAGAATCCACTGGTTTTCCTCACACCAAAGTTTTCCATTTAACAGTGAACTCTGACACACAAGCAAAATAAACACAAATAAAAATGAAAAAATTTTCTTTGATCATTATGGTATGAATAAGTGTTTTGTCTGACGAGGGCTGAACTGTCAATTCCTAGAACAAGAGCTGTAACATCCCAGCCTGACTTCGCTCCTAACAGGAACTTGTGCAGGAGTGGGACAGGCCTGCATCACTTTTCTCTGCAGATTATTTTAGTTACATTATAATTTTCACACTGCAAAACAATTACAAACATATTTATAGGTCGTTCATTTTTTGTGTTCACAAAATAGTTTTCTGCCCCTCAGAATTAATAAATATTCAAGACAGGTAAAAAGAACATCTTTTGACACTTTATGAAGCTTACAGCAATTCATATTAATCAGGATGGTTTCTTAATAGTCTTTGAGGATTTCTGCAGTTTTAGTTGACTGGTTTTAATTTTGTCTCCATAGAAAGATTGTGAATCTAATGCTCTCAAAATATATTTTACATTAAAGGCACATCACTGCATGTACCTAGTCACTTGCTATAATGTCTTTTTTCACTGAAACTAAAATGTAAATACTGCTACTTAAACTTTGTTTCCAATTTCATTCACCTGATAAATCACCCAGCACTGTAATCAACATGATCATTCTGAAACAAAAATCTACTTAATTACAAAATGGTGATACTATTACTTTCCTCCAGGGCTGAATCAAAGGAAGTGAAGAATTACAGATGATGTTTAAAAGTCTCTAAAAGTGTAGCTATTCCTCTCCTCCTCTTCCTCTCCTGTGGGTCTCCAATGTTGATAGCGGGGATTCTCAGTGTTCTACACCAGACTCAATCAAGATGCTTAAAAATAGTTTCTGGGCTCCACTCTAGAAATTCTCATTCAACAGGCCCAAGAACCTGTAACTTTGGGCAGGTTCTCAGATGCCAGTGTCATATGGGGACCGTGGGTCTACTGGATAAAGCTGAAACCAGGCGTCTTTCATGAGACGTTCTTGCTTTTCAGCATAATCAATCACTTCCCCCCTTATAAAATCGCACAAAAGAACCTGCCATGTTCAGATTCTTTTATCAAGTTTGCCAATGTTGTTCCTCTGCCTAGGATGTCTTTCCCTTGCTTGTCCACTGGGGAACATACTTGAAAATTCACCTCGAGTTACCAGTGTTTCATCCATAGTGCCTTCTCTTCCTCCACAGGCAGAGTCAAAGGCTTTCTTCTCTGTAGCTCATATAACTCTTGATCTGCGACTTTATGCCAGTGTGTACCATACACTGTTATTGCTATGATTCACATATCTGTATCCCACTAGGCCTGTGGTTTCTAAAACTTGCTCAAAACTTGACATGGATCTTTAAATTGGGGGATCTAGACCTGGGATTGGCAGAACACAGTATGGAGGCCAAATGTGGCCTATTGCTGGCTGTTACTGTAAATGAAGTTTTATTGTAACACAGCCACACCCACTTGTTGAGTAGCCTATGCAGCAACGGTATGGTGTGCGAAGCTGAGAATATTTACTATCTGTGCCTTTACAAAAAAGGTTTGCTGACCCTGACCTAGACCCCAATTGCCCTCACTTCAGCTACAGTAATTAACATCCAATTTGCATAATGAGTTTCTGCGTAAAGTCTGCTGTGGGGGAAGAAAGAGGTCTGCGTATTTTTAAAGAATGTTAAAAACTGCACTAGATAATCATTTACTTATTTACTTCTGAATTTCTAACTTTTGGTATAATGAACATGTAGAACATACAAGACAAGCATTTTGCCAAATAAATATTTAATAATAGAAAACTATACACAGTTTACCTCTGGTCTCCTTTCAAGGGCTTCTTTTATTATGGGATGCAATTCCTCTATTAGTTCCCTAGGGAAAAAATTATATACATTCTTTTAATTAATAGTTGAACAAATATAATCTGAATATGAATATACTGAGGTAAACAGACAAGTGTTAACCCTAATCCTACTGTTTAAAACACAATTTTTTATTGTTTTGGTTATAAAACAAAATCTGCACACTGCGGAACATCTGGAAAGCAGAAAAAAGTGGTGTAGGCCACTTACTGTAATTTGTAGAATTATGTACTATCAAGATTTTTATCAATCATTAGCAGTTCACAAACATCTTACATAGTCGAAACCCTATCCTATAGAAGATGGTATCCTTTTTTTTCTTTACTTAATATTAGTCTAATAACTTTTATAGGCAATTAATTAATTCACAGTATTCTAACATAGGGTCGATTACCACGGTTTTCCTAAACATTTTCATTTATCATCGATTCGTTTTATGTAATTTTTTAAAATTTATTTTAATTGGTGTTCAAGTACAGTTCTGGCTTTTACTCCCATCCCAGCCCACCCCCCAGTGCTCCCCACCTCCCTCCCATTTCTACCTCCCCTAGTTTTCATCCATGTGTCCTTCATACTTGTTCCTGCAAACGCTTCCCCTGAAATTCCCTCTCCTCTCCCCTCTGGTCACTGTCAGCCTATTTTCTATTTCAGTGTCTTTGGTTGCATTTTGCTTGCTTGTTTGTTTTGTTGTTTAGGTTCCTGTTAAAGGTAAGATCACATGGTATTTAATTTTATGTAATTTTTATTATTATAAACACTGCCTCAGCAAATGGCTTTGCACATTAATCTTAGTCTTTATTTCTGATTATTTCCTTACAATTAATTCTTACAAATGGAATTAATGGGTAAAATGTCAAACTTCAAGAACATGATAATCTTATCTTTGCTTATATTTTGATTTTAAAATAGAAAATGAGGTTATTATAGAAGACTGAGAAAATACAAAAAAAAAGAAGAAAATAAAATTCACCCACAATTTTATCATCTATAGAAAACTACCACAGACAATTAAGTTATTTTTCTCAGAATTGTTTTGATTTATGAGAATTTGTTTTTTAAGTTGAGATCATTTTTTACCTTTTTTGCTATTAGCATAATTGAGTATGTACTTGTGACAATCTTCCAAAACTTCATTTTTAATGAACGCTATTCTATACCTACAAACATGTTGTAATTTATTCACTATTGTGCATGTCATCTGGAGACAAAACATCAAATACCACCTCACATCAATGGAGGACAATCCCAAATAATAAATTCTGGGCCCAGCCCTAGCTGGTGTGGCTCAGTAGACTGAGTGCCAGCCTGTGAACTGAAAGGTTGCAGGTTCGATTCCCAGTCAGGCACATGCCTGGGCTGCAGGCCAGGCCCCAGTTGGGGCATGTGAGAATCTGGTGTTTCTCTCCCTCTCTTTATCCCTCCCTTCCTCTCTCTAAAAATAAATAGATAAAATCATTTAAAAAAATAAAAAGTAAATAAATTCTGAGCCCAGCAGGCCATAACAAAGCAGAACTTCAGGTAAAAATGAAGAATTTGCTTCATTAATATCAAAAACATCAAGAATGAATGATATAAAATATGTATGTAAATATTTCTTTTAAAAATAGTCTAATTTTCTTAAGCACGAGGGGGAAAAACTATAGTTTCAACCCATAGATCAAGATTATAATTTAGAAGAATCACTGTGTAAATAAATTGGTAGGAAGGTTAAAGATTTACACAGCATCTTATTTCTGGAATGTATTTATACATAGTATATATTAGATTTCACAATCATTCTGTGAAGGAAATAGGGTAAATCTTACTTCCTCAGTCAGAATGGGAAAGTAAAGGCTCATACAAGGTCAACGGCTTGTCAAATGTCACAAGGCCAGCTCCCTGGTGGGAAGACCGACACGTGACTGTCCTCACAGTCCGCTCCCGCGGCTTCTCTCCTGGCAGCCACGCTCACGTGTTCGTGAACAGAGGACACACGGAACAGTAATTACCTGAAAGCTCCTGGGTTGGTCCTGCCAAGACCGAGGACAAGGGACTCGGTGATTTCCATGCTCTCCGAGCGCATCATTGGAACTATGTGCTTAAACAAGGATGAAGGGGATGGGATTCCAATAATCTGGGGGGAAAACATGTATTTAGAGCATCCGCTAATAATAGTACATCCAATTAAATAATGACATTTCACCATTTTTGGGCAAGGACAATGGACAGATGAAATTTTAGAATGATGGTGCTTCAAAAGTCACCTGTGCTGTACATAACCTAGAATGGTTAAATAATTTAGCCAATGGTTCACAGCAAGTTCATTAACAGGCCTGGGCTTTGTGAGTCTCTTAATTTCTTACAGAAACACACCATCAAATAATGGGCTGACCCCCTCCATCAGAGAGTCTATGTGTTTTAATCATTATTTTTATGGATCATTTTTTATCATTTTTTTGATTCATGAAAATGAGCAGAATTAAGTTACTTCTAAAAGAGTCATTAGTGTTAAAGTGGGACACCCAGATGTTATGTTTCCTCAGTTCCCTTCAGCCACCTCGTAATCTCTAGTGTCATATCACGGAGACTATGTATCTGTCCTCTACAAGTATTGCATGTACCACTACATAATTTAGGGAAATTCTAAAAAGATACTTAGTTATTTAAATAATTCCTTTTCGACAGTGGGAAGTGCCTAGCTACAGGAAATAGAATAAGGAAACAGACGAATGAAAACTACTTTAAAAATATTCATTCTGATGAAATGTTAAAGGGACTTATCTAAGAAAAAGAAGATAAAAAACATGTATAGTAAAATGACAGCAAACTCACAATTATTAATAACCATACCTGAAACAAAAACAGAAACAAACTAAGCAAACAACTAGAACAGGAACAGAACCACAGAAATGGAGATCACATGGAGGGTTAGCAACAGGGGAGTGGGAGGAGGAGAGAAGGGGAAAAGGTACAGAGAATAAATAGCATAGATGGTAGGTAGAAAATAGACAGGGGGAGGGCAAGAATAGTGTGGGAAATGTAAAAGCTAAAGAACTTATGACACATGGGCATGAACTAAAGCGGGGGATGTGGGTGGGAGGGGGTGTGCAGGGTAGAGGGGAATGAAGTAGGGGAAATGGTACAACTGTAATAACATAATCAATATAACATTAAAAATATTCATTCCGATGAATTTAATGAATTAGAGAAAAATTATATATATAAAATTGATTCCAACTAGGACTCTATAAAACAATAACAAGATTTTTTAAACTTTTTTTTCATTATCAGTGCAAGTAACGCATATACTTTTCAGTCAAATTCTTTTAATATCCTGGAAAAGAAATTCTGACACATTACTTCTGCGGCCCCACCCAGTGCAACGGCAGACCTGGAAGACTTACCTTAGAATCAATGCTGTAGCCGCTGTCCGGGGTAGAGGCCAGCGTCTCGGGAGGAGAGCAGCGCACAGAGCCCGCCGCCCCCGACGCCGCCGCGGACGTTGCGGCGCTGCAGCACAGGAGCAGGTAGTTCCTCCACAGGCCCACGTAGGAGTCGCTGCTGCTGGTGGCGGTTACCTTCTTAGCGTTGATGGGGCTACTAGGGAAAACAAAGACAAAAGCAAAGGGTAGATATAAATAATGCAACGTGTTCTGAAAATTTTAAAACTAATGCTAAATTTCTATCAGTTTCAGGGAGGTGGTTAGCATGAAGTTTTTATTCTTATCTTTGTGAAATAATGTAAGATATAAATAAATGAAATAGTAGACTGAAAATTAAAACATATTACAGAATCATTTTAATACATTCTATTATTCCTATAACCAAAGTTAATACCTTACTGGGCCACATTTTAGAACTTATTATATGTGTTCAATGTAGAAAAAAATGAAAATCACCTTTAATCCCACACTGTATATTTTCTACCCATGTTAATTCATATACAGGTACACAAATGCATGAACATATCTTTTAACATAAATATCAGTCATTTCTTTTATTCTATACCTATTTTTAACATGTATTTTAAACATCTTCCATGTAAATTAACATACTTCCATGATCATGTGATTATTGTATGCTGTATCATTATAGAGATTATCATAATATATAGCCAAACTCTGTTAGACATTTTAGCTAATAGTAATGTTTCCCTGTTATACACCATAAAATATATCTGGATACATATTTAATTAGAATAAAAATTTAATTATTTTCTAGGGTAAATTCCTAAAAATGGAATTACAAAATCAAAAAAAATCTACATGTAAAAAATTATTTATTCATTTTTATAGAGGGGAAAGGGAGGAAGGGGAGAGAGAGAGAAACATCACTAGGTGGCTGCCTCTTGCACGCCCCCACTGAGGACCTTGGCTGCAACCCATGCATGTGCCCTAGACTAGAAATTGAACCAGTGACCCTTTGGTTCGCAGGCCGGCGCTCAAGCCAGAGCCAGGGCAGAACATCCACATTTTTAAAGCTTCTGTCAAATTTCTGTCTTTAAAGGTCAGACCAATAAAACACTCTGGAATAGTTCCATAAATCTTTCCAAATACCAGATTCTATTAGGATTAACTCTAAACGAAACAAAAACATGTAAAATACTAATAGGTAGTATTTGTCTTAAATAGATTTATAATATATTAAGACAAGTAATACACATGCACGACTTCATTAACTCCTCAACAGGTGTCAGTATGTTAAAAGGTGTTCAGAGCACTTAGACAGAAGTAAAAAACAAAAACAACAAAAACCTGAAAAAGACCATAACCATCGTATTTGATGGGGGAGATATATGATAACGATACACAACAAAGTAGGATGGTGCTAAGTTTCACGAAGAAAAAGAGCAAAAAGGGAGATAGGAAGTGGTGGTAGGAGAGGGACTAATAATTTAAAATATGGTAATTAGGGGAGACTCAAATAAGATAAGGCCAGAAATGTTATACAAGGTGACGAGTGTCAATCTTCATTTTAAAAAACACCAATAAATAATACCTGAGAATCTATGTAGACCCATAATTAGCATGCTTACACAGAAACACCACAGACATAGCTATTCAAATCCAAAGAAGGAACAACTGCTCCGGGTTGGCGATGTGAGCGAAGGCTTTGAAAATGTGGAGGCTGGGATGTGTTGGACGGGACAGGCGGGGGCTAGAGCACACAGAAAGCAGGTGTTCCAGGTTCACGTGAACAAAAGCTCATAGAAAGGACACTGCAGACAATACTGAGTGAATGCTGTGAGGCTTGTTTCGGTTCCAACCTAAAAGTATGCGGACATCACTGATATAAAGGACGGGGGAAAAGTACAGACTGCAGCCAGGTTTAGAGAGCCTTTGGTGTGAGCCTAACGTGTTGGGCTTTGCTGGGTTTATGTGGGCAGGTTATGCCAGGAGAGGATTCATTCCATGCAATGTGATCAATAGCCTCCTGGAAAAGGTGTGATCAGGAATTCAAACTCAGGTTCAAAAATTCTCTTCTATATTGAAGAGCAAGAAGAAATTAACTGCAGATTACAATGATTGAGGTCAACACTCCACTACATTATTAGTTACTCTAAATCCTTACTATTATCCTCAAAACTATGACCCAATTCCATTATATCACTAATCCCCACCAACAGATGGTATTTCTTATAATGCCATCAGGAACAGTAAGGTCACTAAGGTTGGCTTCTCCTTACTTTCAGTCTTCGTCTATGAAGTTATCTACATCCATATCCATGCTCACCTTCAGATCCTTCCCTCGTAAGTCTTCCATTCAATACAGCTGCACTGGACACATATTAGGTACCAAGCACTATGTGATTAAGTAAGCTGACAATTACGATTTGGTGAGATTCAATTACATGAAAAGGATCAAGGGGATTATGAGACCGCATTCTTCGTACCTTCCATCTTTCTTCTTAATACATCCAGAACTCATAGTTATGTTATTTACGGGATTTCTAATTCATATAACTTTTCAAATACATACATTATGAAAGCTGACAGTCTACACATTTTTACATTTACACTAGGAAAATAACTTACTTTATATCAACCTGAGGGGACAACAACTGAAGTCTTGTGTATGCAAACATCCAAGCATAGCTCACAGCGGTAGCGCAGTGTTTTGGAAGGTTTTCTTGCTTCAAAAAACTGGAGAGACTTATAATCCATGGGTCTTGGCCTTGAGTCACATGTGCAAATATCCATATATGTGATGGACTAATCACATCAAACTGGTGGCTAATTGGAGAAGAATTCCATTCTGCTAATGTTTGCAGATCTATCGAGCTGGGGCAATACAGCAAAGTAGTCTATGCGGAGAAAAAAGAATGGATTACTGCACACTTCATGACTTCTGAAGTTCTGCCACATGAACTGCTTTAAACCATAAGTGGCCTGCTGGTAGTTTCGAGAACAGAGGTTCTAAAACAAGTTAATATGAGGTCTGAGATGGTGTTAAGAGAGTAGTGAATTCCTGAAATTGCATTTAAGGTTTTTTGTTGCATGGGCATGCATGTGTTTTCTGGAGAGAGATTCCGTATCTTTCATTAGTCTCAAAAGGATCTATAAAGCAAAAAAGTTAAGAACCATTACTTATGTAATTCGTATATGAATATGCAATTTTTGTGGGTGCACAGAGCAGCTGCAGAACTCATAAATGAACTACTAACTGCAATGCCGATGTGCCCTGTATATGTATAAGTGGAACAGACTGGAAAATGGGCTCCTCTCCAAAGGTACACATTCGTACATATTTGTTCGATAATATTCTGAGCTCTTATACTGAAAAGATTTACCTTCAGAGCAAATTAAATGCCATTCAAATAACAAAAACAAATGGATGGGCAGATGCTAAATTCACTCAATCATCAATTGATATTTATAAAGCACCCACTAAGACCAAGGCACTGCACTGCTTTCAGCACTAGAAAAGAGTCATCAATTACTCTTTTTGTTGCATAATTCAGGTTAATCACCTAAAGCAGAATTCTTTAAATTATACAGATGTATAATCATCTCTTAGGTTTATAAAGTTTTCTTCTTATTTCCTTGGTTACACATAATTCATGAATTATAAGAGCCAAGTGTTATGCAGAAAGCATATAAACCTCTAGTCCATATATTCTAAAAAAGGAAGAAAAAATTTTCAAGTAATAAAGTTTAATAGTTACTCTTACATCTATCTTGAAATCTTGATATATGACATTATTTTTTAGTTCAAGCCCAACTAAGCAAGTTTGCATAAGTTTTCTTAGTAATGTAAAAAAAAATGAAGCATTTTTCTTCATTTTAATGAGTTAAATTACATTAAGACTCTAGCATAAAATACTATATATTTGCTCCCTTGCACTTAATTTTATGTGGCAAAGTAAAAAAAATATACTTACTGAGGGCAGAGTGCAATTTTTTTACTCTAAATTTTAACAAAAATTTTCCATAGTATATTAATCAGTATATATGTCAAAAATATTACATAGCATAATAGATAGCAAAAAGCAGTCAATAGTAACACTAGGTTTAAGAGAAACTGGTTAGATCAGAAAGACTGGAATTTTACAAAGATAAAATATTTTTACTGCTAAGGGACAGTACACTAGCCAAAGAAATAAACCAGTGCCACTTTTTAAAAAATGTGTGCCACTGTTTAAAAAGTATTTTTAATTTTTAAAGTACAGTTCTCAAAAATACTTTCTAATGCAATACATTTGTAAAAGAAATTCCTGTACATATATGACTTCAGTTCCAAAACAAGACTGGCTGGCTTTCGGCCACCACAGTCATTGCACTGCACTACATCACAGCTATAGGAATCATGCCGGTTACCTGGTCGGCCCCAGTGAGGTGTATGAAGCTCTCGAGAATGGACGGGCTCAGCCTGTCCATCACATCTATGGCCAATTCATCATCACCCTATAAAAAAATACATCACATATCTCAAAAAATTAAGAATGTTTAAGAAAAGCAGCCAAACTTAAACATTAAAAATGGACTACAGCACTACTGGCTTCAAATGGAATTGAGGGCAAGGGGGTTAGTTCAGACCCCGTCAACAAACTTTGTTCTAAGGTAGGTTATACTGCATGGTCGTAACAGGAATGTAATGAAGATGGACAAAAGGGCAGTTTTTTAGTGTTTTCACTAGGCAAGTAAATGAAGTATCTAAATCATACCTTAGGTATTTCCAGAAGTGCAAATAAAGCCCGTATCTCTCTAAGGACACTGACGGCTAATCTCCTGGTGGCGGGGCGGCTGCTGCAGAGAATGACGAGCGCAAACCCTTCCACCACATGGAACACGCTGGGGTAGGGGCCCCTTTCCAGGGGAGGCGGGTGGGAAGCTCCATTAGTGCCACCATGCTTGAGAAATAAACAGAGGTTACAAATGAAATTTAAAAATGCATATAGACATTCTAATGAAACAGTTAAGAGTAAGTCACGGCTACAAGTCTGCCCCAGCTGAAGCAATTTAAATAATATTTAACTTATAAAAATGTAACAGTGTACATAGTAGTAAAAAAAAAAACATTTAATTGGCAATCCAAACAGGAATTCTGTACCTAACTTCTATCATTCACTGGTTATTTTGCAACCTTGGAGCTGACACTGTTAATCACGCTTGGCCTAACATTTCTAAGTGGACTCTGATGGGACAGGATTGTCCCCTTCGTACTCAAAGTGAGAACCAGCAGCACGGTATTACTTTGGGACTGGGTGGAAATAGATTCTCAGGCCCCTGGTGATTTTATGGTCATTAAAGGCTGAGGAGCTGGACTGGCTCAGATGCTCCAGCTCTACAACTCCAAGGTTCTATGATCATGTACATGATCATATACATGATCATAAATCAATAATTTGAGCACCTTTAATTGTTAAAAAAATACATACATTCTGTGTATGAGAAACAGGGACTGGCAAAACAATCAAATAACTCAAATGAAAGGCTATCCCAGTTTATTATTATTATTATTATTATTATTATTATTATTATTATTATTATATCACCTTTAAATATATTGGAAATAACCTAAATATGAGCTAGGATTGCCTCTACTGTCTATGTTCACTCAAAATTCATTGTCATTAAAGGAAGGAGGTTGGAGAGGTTAGACATAAAGACAATATATTTCACATGTGAACTACAGAAAAACTCAGTTTGAGGGACTACGAACACTCTGAGGGTGAATAAAACAAATAAATCTTTTAGTGTTTGATATATGACCATCGTTGGTCATTTACCACTGACCAAATCCAAAGGGACAACACAGAACATGGTACCTGTGAGTCCTGGTTTTTGTGATGCATTTGGGTTGCTTGTTTCCACTGATTTATTAATTGTACCAACATCTTCACGGCATTGTCAAGAAGTGTGGGATGGACATCAGTCACTTCACGCACAGTAAAGTAAACGAATCCCGAAAGCACATCCTCCCGCCAGTCGGGGAAGTCCAGCACCAGCGCCTGCAGGGCATTGAAAGCCAGAGCGCGCAGCTCCTCGTCCATGTGGACCGTGAGCCTGCGGGGACGGGATTCCGTCAGCAAACCTCAGGCCTCCCGAGGGCGTCGTCACCGGAGACTTAGCACTGGGACCTTAGTGAATGCGTCCTCTCAACTGGTTTGCAAGAAGTATGAAGGTGCAAACCAACGTTCACTTCTGCGTCACATCCTTTCTGACGCTAGTCTATTATTACTCACCATCTGTTTACATTCACATACAGTCTATTAATTCTAGTTAGTATTGTCACTATAATTCAGAGTAATTTTGATCATAATGCATATGCTGTACTTAAAACACAGACTGACACATCAGAATTATATTAAAAATACTTTAGTTCTTAAAATACCATGCTATCCTATAATCAGTGAAAAATTATATTCAATCATATAACATCTTAACACTCTCTCCCATTCGTCTTTCACTATCACTGGGAAGAACATGACTCATGTCAATCACTCCTTTCATGCTGCTGAGGTAACAGTTGCACATAAGATGACTGACTGACTGAAAGGAGACAGAACCAATCAAGATGGACTCCACTTAACAGAAATAATTCTTAAGGTGAGAATGAGAGTAGTAACATCATAAATGGAGGGCACCTAGGGAAAAATTAAAAATAAACTTGTCAAACTAACACATCAGCCCCTAAAGCCAGCTTAAGTCTAAACGAATGAGAGGAGAGGCTACACAAAATTGCCTTTTAAAGACATCAAAACAATACGGGGACACGAACATAATGTGAGTTAAAGGATTTTTAACAGGACATAGAGGAAAATGATTTAGAAACTGAAAAGACGGCCACAGCATGTTAATGTCACATGGACAAACTTCTGATTGGGAGCTGAAGAGGACTAGCTTGGTGACTGACCATCAAGACAAACACATCCAAGTTAGAACAGCCTGTGTGAGTATCATAAGTAGGTAAGATTGAAAATGTGCCACAACTACAAGCTTGGGAAACTGGGGTGATGGCGTTATCCTCAGTGACAGAGGGGGAAAGCTGTGTGGTTTAGGTGCAAGGAGGCATCACAGTCTTCACCTGCTGAACTCAGGCCCGGCCTTCACTAAGCCAACCTTCGGTGACAAGCAGACTGAAGACAAAGTGTATTCCAGCCAAACAGACTTGGGAGCGAGCCACACAAAGCGGCAGCAGTGATACAATCACATCAGAAATATCACACAGGGTCAGGTTAAGGGTCTCTAGCCCAGTATTCTGTCTTTGACCAAGGGAGGTCTTGTGGGACAGGAGAGTGACTGGCTGACTACACGATGCTGACTTTAAAGGTTATTTCGATATCCCTCAAACCCATGAATGTGTAAATATCATCTTACACCTATCTCTGTGCCTCAGTGTATAGAGGTATGAGAACAACAGTGTAGCCTGGCCAATTTAAGGCAGGGGAACTAACTAACTTTCCTTAGAGATAGCATGCAGGTCTACAAACTTACAATGTGTCTTTGATTTACTTGTTTGCTTGCTTTATTTTTAAGCAAACAAGATCTGGCCATCACAATTGCAAATGACAGAAATAGGGGACAACACAGATTAGGCTCTAACAGAGGAGTCCAACCTGTGGCCTGTGGGCCCCATGTAGCCCACAATGGCCGTGAATGTGGCCCAACACAAAACCATAAATTTACGTAAAACATTATGAGATTTTTTTTGTGATTATGTGTCACAATGTATCAAATATGTGGTCCAACACAACTCTTCTTCCAGGGTGGCCCAGAGATGCCAAAAGGTTGGACACCCCGGCTAGAAGCTTTCTTTCTGCTAAAGTAAATTGGTAAATAAACATCATAGGGGAAAGACGCAAAGTAAACTGTCTCTCATTGTTCAGATGTTTGCCCTGTCACTACATGCCCCATCTGTGCCCGGTACAGACACGGTTTCACTTGGGCGGGCGCCTACGAGAGCAGCCATGGCCCCTCCCTCACATGCTGTCGATGGCTGCTTTGGACCTACAAAGGCCGAGACGAGCCCCTGTGACAGAGACCACAGGGTCTGAAAATCCTAAAACATCTACTGTCTGACCCCTTTTCTGGGGACTTCTTAACTACATCAATAGAGCAGGTTTTCAATGAACCATCTCCTCAACTTCGAATTAATTTTGGAAGGTAGTATTTAAGTTTGGTTCATATTATTTATTCCTTATTTTAGATCTATGAGATGCCTAACAAAGGAGAAAGACAAAAACTGAAACCCTGTGGGTGATGCCATAGAAGAAAAGAGGGAAAATGAGTCCTGGTCACCACCCTAGGTGCCAAAGACATAATTGTAGGAGTTAACTGAAAAATTAATTGCCTAATAAATGCACACTGAGAATGCCTGTCTGTTAAGGGGTAATGCATTATGTAAATCCCAGGAAATATTACTTACATGGAAAGTGAGGGAGTTGAAAATAGGACTTGTAGGGGAATCTAAAAGAACTTTTTTAAAAGTTAAAAATGAGTATGGAGACTATGTTTAATAAAACATAAAAGACAAAATGGGAGTTTAGAAAGTAAATCAAATAACAGATTAAATATCTTTATCACTAGTCTTTTACTGATAACAATAACAGAGATGGCTTGAAATTTAAAGGGATCAAAAGATATAAAAATCAACGTAGCGAACAGTAATTCTCATTTACCTTGCTAACAATTCAATGAGGTCAGTTCTGCTCATACCATCAGGAATCAGCCTTGGAATAGCAGCAATACAAGTTCTAAACAAATCAATTTTGGGTTTTCTTTCCCCCCTGAAAAAGACATCAAACAGGTCTTAATAAGTGTATTACCATACTGGAAAATAAAAGCAACCTTACAAAAATAATTACAGAAGATAAGGAGCCCACCCCAGAAAGTTTAATGTATTATAGAAAGAGCACATACAAATTCAGTAAATAACAGTTTATAAACGAACAACAGAATACAGAGATAATTCAAGGAAAAACATAGTAAGCAAAAAAAGATTTCTCAGTGATTATAAAACAAGCATAGGAATTATAAGGCTTAAATAATAAATATTAAGTAAATTATTTATAATACAATTATTTCAAATTAATAAATTTTAATATAATTTAACTAATACTGCATCTTTAGTAATTAATTATATTTTAAAATACTTTATTTATTTTTAGAGACAGGGGAAGGGAGGGAAGAAGAGAGAGAACACCGATGAGAGAAACATCCATCAGCTGTCTCTCACATGTGCCCCAGCTGGGGACCAGGCCCTAAATCCAGACGCGAGCCCTAACCAGGAATTGAATTGGTGATGTTTTGCTCTGTGGGAAGATGCCCAACAAACTGAGCCACACTATTCAGGTCTTTAGTAAATAATTATTAAATAATAATTATATTGGTATTAAATAACCCAATATTGGTTGTTTGGGGACCCATAAAATTAACAAAAAAAATTTTAATTTAATATCATTTACTAACAAGGTTCTTGGAAAACAGACTTTATCATATACCACTGTTGCTACAGTCTGTTCTTGTCTCTTCCTTTGACTTCAAGACACACACACACACTTAAAGTTTTTATGTAATAAAATGTGTCAATTTTTGAAATTCATCTGGTTCCTTCAGGGGCTTCCTACAATTTAATTTTACTGTATTTTCTTCTAGTTACTTAATAATTTCATTATTTTAAATATCTAATATCTTAATATACTGGTTTTTATTTTGCTATATTTTTACCCAAAGTGTCCTTCAGAGGCCTAATAAAATAATTCTAATGTAGAAAAGAATTGGATGATTTAAATGTTTTGGGCCAGTATTTGTTATAGTGGCAACAGACTTGCTTCCGACTTTGGGAGTTTTTATACAGTCTCCTCTTTGCATGGTTCCCATGTGCATGACTTGTAGTCACGACATTTTAGTTAACTGATACCAATGCCGGCATGGCTCACTTTTCAGTCACCACACGTTACCTATAAGTAACTGCATGAGCAAGCTTCCCTGCTAGCGCTTCTGTCCACCAATCATGATGTACCTAACACATGGGCTTCATAATCAGAGACCAATCACACCACTCTTTTCAAATTCTGTCATGGTTAGTGGAACAGAAAAGGAAAAGCGCTCTCATCAGAAGTGAAGTTCAAATTGAACATAGATGGGGCTGCAGAGGACGCAGCTGACAGGGGACCACTAACACTGCCATGGCTGGCGATGCCCGCACACAGCCGCAGGAGCCTGGTGAGGGCCCGCTTACTGACACCCACGAGGAAAGTGGGGTAGGGAAACGAATGAAGATTTCCCAGATGAAACAACACAGGAAACACTTTGTCTCAGAGAAACTCTCAGAGATTTAGTGTATACTAGTATAATAACTGTGTATTAATTAAATTAGGAGATCCAATTTCCAATTTGGTAATCTAAGACATAGAATGCAGATATTAACATCTGAAAAATGTTGTCCCTTATATGGAATACACAGATACTTCTTAGCAAATGAAGGAAGCTATTGCCAGGAAATATATTCTCTTGAGCAGGAAGCCCCTCACAATGAGGAAAAAAGATGTCGGGACGATAAGCAGTGTTAACGGTGGGGCAGGTTGGGGAGGGACGAGGTACTGTTTTAGAAAAAACTACGCATACATTCTTCCTCTCTGCACCCCTGGTTCCCAGGAGGTTTTCAGGTTTTCTGTATGTTTATCAGGGCCCTGGAAATTAGAGGATTTGTTTGACTTAATAAACCAATTAGCCCACACACATCTGGGCTAGCTAAGATTTATCTATCACTCACAGAATTCGTGTAGGCCTTGGTCACTGACAACAAACTAGGCTGAGAATCCAGGACCCCTTTCACTTTCTATACTAGGTTCAACAGCACTTTAAAGAATAAAATCAAAAACAAACAAACAAACAAACAAAATGGAAATGAATGAATAAATGAATGAGGAAAAAAAAAAGAATAAAACTGAGCACGTGGAAGGAATGACTGCTACAGAACTACAGCACAAGGCAATATGGAAGAACTCCAGAAGAGAAAGTAACAGAGCAAGTCAGCAAGAATCGACTATCTATATACTCTTACGAAAATAGAAATAGCAACGCAAAGAAATCATGTATTGCATACGTGATCATATCTTCAGGCTCCTTATTAGACATCTGCACACTAGTCATACACATGGGCCTCCCGACTTCTTTGTCCAAGTGTCTGAGAATGCTATCTAACGCTCTCCTCACTTGAGGGTAGTAAATTGACATTCCTAGAGGGGGGGAAAACTCAGTTATAAAATGTCAGAAATTAAATAAAGAATAGTTACAGTTACTTTCTGTAAAAATAAAAGCCTCTTAATCTTTGAAAGATGTTGGTTTATCATTGTTACCAAAGAAGGAGTTTCAACTGTGAACTATTCTTGATGATCAGCTTTAGCACATTGGACAATGTGTAAAAATTATGCAGAGAATTAAAATTTGAAGGGAGAACAAAATGCAGTAAATAGCATCATGTAAGAAAATAAAAATTTAACCCAAAGACTTGTAATCTGACAACATAGAGATATTATCAAAAATGTATTCATTTTTTTTAGCACACTGTATACTGGAATGACCATAATAGGCAAATATATATATTTATTTATTTTAGATTTGATTTAAACTTTTACAAAATATTAACCTGTATCAAAAAGCACATTATTGATTCTAGTGAACACTAACCTATGACTTTTGCTTCTTCATCTGTCAAGGTTTTATTAAGAAAAATTTTCTTCACACGAAGAGTGTTTCCTGAAGGAAGAATAACTCCTGTCGTCGGCATTGGAGGCTCACCATCTTTCTGCTGCAAACTGTCCGCTATTACAAGGAAGACTCGGAGGCCTATGTTCATTCTCTTCAGAGGAAAAAAGTTTCAAAATAATAGAGTCAGAGTTTCAGCAATTTTTTTTCATGTTAAAAACATCTCATCAAATAACACTAGGGAATAGGAAGGAGAAGAACAGAAGAAAAACTAAACTTTGTGCTCAGCATTTTTTAACCAGTCCAGGCACTGAAGTTTGCTTTAATTTCAAATTCCCAAATGCATACCCACTCCATTTGGAGGTCGACTGGCTCTCCTATTCTCTGTAAAGCTATTCCAAACCTCTTTCACCTCTTCTCAATTCTCCAACTCTCCTCCCTTCTCCTCTCCAAGCAGATTAGTCTCCTACTTAACAGAAAGAGAAAACCAACTTTCTTCAAACTCGCGCTACAATGCACACCAGCGTCTCGCATCTGCACCTCTTCTCCCTTTCCTTTGCTCCTGTTAGAGGCAAGGGGAAGCTGCTCTTTCTGGCTGTCTGAATTCCATCCGATCTTACGTTTTGGGAAAATTATACTATCATCCTTTCCCTTGCATCTTCAACATTTCCCTTTCAACTGCATATACTTCACTTCTGTTAACTATATGCAATTATCTTAATAAGCCCTCCTCATAACACTGCCCTGAAGCAACTCCCCCTCAACCGGGACCATACTGCTCCAAACGGTGGGCACTTTTCCTGCATCCTGTATGACTTTCAACAGCCTGGGACACTGTCGAGTATTCCTCCTTTCCTGAAAGAACGTCTGTCGTTTGCTGCATCTATGCCACCACTGGCTGCGTCACCTCTGCCCGCACTTCGGGTCTGGCCTCCTTTATCTGACACCGAATATCAGACTGCTTCACCGCAAGCTCCTGCGGTGCCTTTTCCCGTCAATACCTCCTGTCTCCAAAGCAACTGCATGTGTTTCCATGACTTCAATGGCTGACACACCAGATGAACTACTAATTCTGAGCCTGAATCTTCCTCAGGTCCACTTGACATCCTTACTTGGGTGTGAGAAAGATGTCTCAGATTTGACGTGTTCATACCAAATGCACTTTCCCCCAAACTCAATCCCTTCTCAATGTTTCTTCTCTTAGTAAATGACATTCTCTCCATCTGCACCACACTATCTCAGCCCAAGCTGCCACTATCTCTGACCTACACCAGTGGTCTCTAAAGCAGGCATGTGCATCCCAGTGGGTGTGCAAGATAGTTGACTGGAACACAGGGAGAGAAAACCTCTGTTAGTATACCTTTTGTTATCTAAAGAACACTAAGCCTGTAAGCTTTACTCGTCTTAATAATATGACAGTGCTGGTGCTTTCCCTTGGTCTAGACAGCACATGGCCGCGCCCCACAGTTAGGGAGCACATCCTGAAGAACGGGGGAGGGTCCACAAGGCACCGCAGTGAGGGCTTCACGAAGCTGCCCTCGGTTACTCCTGCTTTCAGAGTCCTGCTATTTGCATGTGTTTGATTAAATGAATTGATACTTTTATCTGTCTTTAACTGAACTAGCTCTCACAAGCTTAAAAAGAGCCCTGAACAAAAAATACAGATTGAAGATAATGCCTAATTAAACCTAAATGAATAAAAACAACAAAACAACACAATTGACTTTTTCTATTCTTACTGTGCGAGTTTCAGTGAGGAGAACACTACTTTAGAAGTAAACTTGTTCAATGGAGAAAATACTTTTGAAAATGGATTTTTAAGAGAATGTCTTCCATTGCTGAAAACCATGTGAAGTATAAAACACTCATGTATGCTCACTTTAAAAAATCTGAAAATAAATACTACCCTATCTTTAAAATCCTGTAACTGAAAAGCTTCAGTAACTTTCTATCCTGTCTGTTAGCCACATAAACAGGCTTCTCAGGGTTTGACTATGGGGAGGACCAGCACCACTACGTTAAAGGACACAGGAGAAAAGACGGCACCCACAGTCTTCGTACATTTCAGATGTCACTAGATTCTGATGGGTAATTTGTCCCTAAAATATTTTAAAACAATCTGAAAACTGAATGTCTACAGAGTGAATTAGAATTTACTAGTGAAAACAGAGCCACAGAAGCAGAAAATAACATTGTTTTTATTTTCTTAAAAATTATTATTGTACACTCCATCTGGGCAAATGATTTTTGTCTGTTGTCTCTTATACCTAAAATAGTACCTGACATGTTTTACATGCTCAATAATTGTTGAATGAATAGTATTTATTAAAGAAACCTAATGCTTATATTATTACTATGAGACACTGGAACTCGCATAACAACTTCCAGAAGCCAGTGAGCTGGCTCACCTGGAAAACTTCCCCTCTTGATTGTTACCACCATGCTTACAACTACTCTTATACCATCAGAAAGGTTATATAACTTGTCTCAAAACACACTTGGAGCAAGAAGTAGAACATCTAACTAGAAGATTGAACCTAAGAGTTCTGATTCCAGAAATGGTGCTCAAAAAAAGAAAAAGTTGAGGACAGTGTATCACTACATATTCTTCATTTTACCTCTGGATTAATGGTGAAAGTTTTAGCAGATTTTCCAACACTGAGAAGATCAAATATTATTTCTTTCATTGCAAAATCCAAACGTTCCTGGAAAAAAAAACCACAATAAAGCCTTCTAATTTGCTACTACAAGTTAGGTATCATGCTAAAGAATTATACATATAATGGCAACAACACGGGTCTGTGCCCATAAGAAATGCATAAATGTAGTTGTATACAGAAAAATACACATAAATTATAGTTATAAATAAGATTATAACATCTGAAACTAATATAATGAATGTCAACCATAATTGAAAAAAACCTTAAATAATAAAAAAATTATAGTAAGCATTTTACAATTATCAAATGATTTAATACCCAAACCAATGGAAAGGTTTTAAGTATTCTTCACCACAATCACTCAGAATCTAAGTGCAGGAATTCTCAGAATGGTAATGGGAGACGGTCCCAGGATAGCAGACATGCAGCCAGCCTAGACAGCGGTGAGGTTAGACTGGAAAGAATGGGCTCCAGGAAGGAAATCTCAAGAAAAAAATTAACTAGTAAGATTAACTGATATTTGCAAGTTTTAGAGTTGTGGCCTAGTGTTGGCGTTAAGCAATTAATCGAAGGGAGTGGGTATACCCCTAGTGGGAGGAGGGGAGTACAGAGCTACACCCTAATCTAATGGCAACAGTTTCCTGAATACCAGGCCTAAAGCACAATTTGTGTTCATTCATCTTATGGATAGATTGATACTTACCTAATTATCACTAGTTCTGTGCTCCAGTAAATACAAATATATTCATTTTATTTAAATATCCCTTACTTATTCAGTCAAAATAACTACATTATGGGCCATTTAAATTGTCACGTTTTTAGTTGAGAGTGCAATGAACATTCTGAAACCAAACACCTTCCTAAGCTGATGAGGTAAGCCCACCTATACTTCCACAGCGCTGATGTCCCAAAAGGGGGAATGTGATTAAAGCCTTCGATCTGCTCACTCAGCAACAGTCCCCTTCTAATGAACCTTCCTTAAGGCAGAGTCTAGAAAGCTAAAATGCTATTTCCCAGGATGCCTCATAACAATAGGCTTTAGAATGTGATTCAGACCCAGCCAAGCAGTACACTCATGCGAGTCTTTGGGAACTGCTACCATGAGGAGGAGGGTAGGGGAGAAGAAATCTATTTCACCAGTGGGGATCACAGTGGCAGCCTGGGTCCAAAGCACTGCTGGTAACTCCCTAATTTGCTAACTCTTTGACTATGGTGGAGGCAGCAGCTTCCTTGATAGTCCGATTCTAGAGTTTCCTCTTAATTGTTCAGCCAATTAGTGTTTCTGTGAGTTAGTGGTATTCCTTAAAAAATCCCTTTGGGTTCAACCATCTATAGTGGATTCTAGTATCCATACCTAAGAACCTAGGAAATACAGATTATGAAAACAATTTTCAAAAATCTTCTGAGATACTCAGGAGGTAGTGAGTAATTGCACCAACAGTACGATTATGAGACAGCTTCTTGACTGTTCATGAACTAAAAGTGCTTCTTCTACCTGTGGGCCTCCTTCCCAAGTGTATAGATCGATGATTTAAATCGATGTCATCACACACATACACATATACAAAAATCATCAGTGCCTTTCATTTTTCACTTTTTAAAGCACACATTGATTATTTCCACCACTGAATAGTAATAAATGTTTTATTATCATGCTTTTAGATGTGTAACACATTTTCAGACTCCAAGTTCCTAAAACACATTACTCCTATAACTAGCATGGACGCGTGCATTATGAGGTGAAGCACTCACCTGAGCAATGAACTGGATAATCTTCACAAATATATTGAGAGGTGTATCGCGAGGAACCACGCTACGTGAACCTTTTGGAAAAAGTGCTGACACTATGCTCATAAGACGGCTATGGGAAAAAGAAATTAGTCATAATGAGATCACTAAATTAACAGGACATAAGCAAACTAGTTTCCTATTCTTCATAACAGGTTGGGAGAATTTGTGTTCCTCTACAAGGTATTTGTAATGTTGCCTAAAATTCCATTAGCGTGGTAGTTTTTACCACTATTTTATTTTAAGTACACTTTGAAACAAAGGCACTCACCTTTGAGTTACAGTGTTGCTTTCACATTTTATTCTAATTACATAAACCCACAACAATCTGTACAAAGATTCCAGTGCAACTCGAGACATTTTAGGATCTTTATTCTGTTTAGAACAAAAGAGAATTAAAATAAGTTTATTTATTAAAGTACTTGCAATCATTTCAGAACAAATACATTCTTTGTCAACAACTAAAAGCCCTCATCCTTCTTTTTTTTCTTCAATCTAAAACAGCTTTAAATATGTAAGTATGTATATTTGTATATGGTAAGTATTGAATATATGTTTGGTACATGGCAAGTACAGACAGTTCAAAAATAACTGTAAATATGGAAATCCTGAGTCATTCCTTATACCCTTAAAACAAAATAGCAAAGTATTAGAATCACACTAATACTTCTAAGAACTTCAAAATTATACGCACACATCAAATTACTTGATGATAAATGGTTCACACAATATTGACAAAATGATGGAAGAATTAGTAATCTTAGCAATAATTCATTGCAACCCATATACAATTAAAATCTAGAATACCAAATGCTGTTACAGACATTTGCATTTATGAAATAATACAAAATACTGAGTGATTAGCCTTAAGAGAAAATAAGGACCCGTGGGTTAAGAGCATGGGCTATGGAATTAGGAATGACTGGCCAAACCCCATCCTCAGATACTGTTACACAACTTGCTGTCACAACTTCCTCATCTCTAATGTGGAAGTAATATGGTACCTACCTCACAGATCTAGGAAATTATGTGAAAAGCACTTGAAACACTGCCTGGTACGTATTAAACGCTCGATAAGTGTTAGGTGTATACTTAACACCTAACTTAGAAGCAGAACATTATTTAAATTATTATTATTTGGAATCAGAAAAGTATTCCATTTCAATCACAATTTGATTGATAAACCTTTTCTCCATACTAGCTATTATAAAAAGTTCTCAACTAACCAGTGATATAATGAGATTTAATTGTGAATATTGAAAATGTAGCTAATGAACTTTATTAGGAGAAACTCTTTATGTTGGTTGTAGGATGCACTGATTGGCATAAGTGAGCATTAATTTCACTTGGTTTTGAAGATTTCTTATTGTTAAACAATTATTTTATATATAACAACAGACAAAAGGGAATTTTTAAATACTATTAATAATTTAGTATTCTATTTTGTTTTCTTAAGATATAGAATAATGAACTTATGACTAAAAGCAATGCAAAAAAGGCAACAACTGAAGGTATTTTCACAAAATAACCACTAGAAAATATACTTTTTGCACATTTATCTATATGAAGACTTGCTACAATAAAGAATGGAATGCCAATTACTCTGCTAATGTAAATTAGGTTACTTTAAAATTGAGGATTCTGGTTAACAATCAACATTCATTATCAAATATTTTAAATTCATCTTTTTGGGGCCACATTAATAGTAAACCTGTAGAATGTCCCCCTGTGTGCTCCTCTTCTGTTACAATATGAGAGGCAGGCATGAATAAATATATTAGACATGCAAAGCAATAATGGGCACAGAATAAGTAAATAAATAAATAAATAAGCCACACTTAAAGGAGATAAAGCAATACTTCGCATCGACACAACTCACCTGCAGTGTTTCTATTTGTTTTCTGATACTGTTGTTAGATGGCATCTAAATAAAGCAATGTGAGACAGCAAACATGAACATGAGATGCAGCACATGCATGTTAGATGAAAATAAGCACAAAACAAGACAGCTCCTCACCAAGGTCTCTATTGAGAAGAAATTTGAAATTTCCAAGACTGTGGCCAGAAACATTAAGGGGAAAAAATCCTTTAATTTGGGCATCGTGGGACATACCTACAATACTCAAACTGACAGAAGATACTTAAAATTTTCACTAATTTTTCCTCTCCAGAGGAAATGACTTCAAACAAATTTGATTTTTTAGAAGATAAACATAGCACCGTAGAAAAAAAATCTTCAAAACATTTTTGCATGATGTGTACTTTTAGTATTCTTCTCTTAATTATTCTCCAGAAATGTTAAAATCATTTTTCACCTAATAACCTCAGTTGAATGGGAAACTACCAAGTTCTGTTTGGGAACAAAAATAACAAACTTAACATTTTCAGTGAAAAGAAACTAATGCTCTTTCTTCTATTCCTGGGCCCACAGGACAAAAGCCCATTTTTTTATGGTTACCAACTTCAAAACTGGTATGATAATTTTTAAAAATTTTGCAACATCTTAAAGTGCCTTGAAAATACATCATATTTATTTTTATGACCCTCGATGATGTCTTTTTAATATCCTAGAATTATAGTCAAAATATTTTCTAAAAATATTCTTTACAGCATCATTCTTTACAGTACATTAAAAGGTAACGTGACAGACCAGAAAGTGCAAAAGTTAAGGAACAGGATGGATCTAGATACAAATCTTAGCCCTGTCAATTTCTGGTTCCCTAAACACGGGTTATTTATGAATCTTCTTTCAGCCTGTCACAGTAAGAATTAAATAAGATACTGTATTTAGAGAATCTAGCGTACAGTAAATATTAGTAAAAATCAATTTAAGAAGTGGTAGGTCTAATAAATGAAAAATTATTATGGATTTTTTAAATTAAGAGATTAGTTGAATCTCAAAATCAGTTTAGGTAAGGCCTTTACCTTGGGCCAGTATTTCCTATCCTTAAACAACAAATTATACCTGTCACAACAGGTAACTAATGTAGTTTTCCCCTGAATGCTCAATTCCTTACATCGACTATGCAGCCTGGCTACAGAATCTAAAGCCTAACGAACAGGATCAATTTATAAAATTTCTGCTGAATAGAGCCTTAATGTAAGTTAAGGGTTAATGGCCAAGACAACTGCACTGCAAATATTCATGCTAAGTGGCTCTTATCTCCTTTAGCCTGGCAGATTGACACAGCCATTCATGAAAATGGGCAATATGCCAGAAGTATTTATCAGGAGGTAAGGGTTCAAAGAAAACAGAGCATTTTACATGAAAAGCCTTAAGACAAAAATAAAAAGTTAAGGTACTGCGAAAGAATTGCAAATATGTTAGGTGGAAACGTAGATATATAAAAAAATTCCAACGAGCAACAGAAAAGTATGAATTGTCATGAAACAAAGCAACCTCCCAAGAACAACTAAGTGTGTGTCTTCAAGCATTTTACTGAACGTGTGAAGAATCACATCACCCAGACTATTGTCAGTCCCCTTAAGTATCTCTAGATAAACCATTAAAATAAGGACAGAAAACATTATATAATGTAATTAAGTAAACAAAAACTTATTTTCTGTTTGCGTGTTACAACGAGTTTAATCAGCTTGATTTGGCCGTGGGAACTTCCATAAATAAAGCAAAGAGGGAATATCAATTCTCATCCAAACATCAATAATAACATCAATATAAATGTAGGAGGAGAACGGCTAAAAATGTTTTCAAAGACTTTTGTTTTCTTGTATACCTTATGAAAAAATCAAGGCATTTTTGAAAATGACACATAAAATCAGAAAAAACACACGTGGGAAAACACTGTCCAGGGGATGGTTCTCCCAGTGGGGTTCAAGGGCCAGTCCTATTTCTCACAATGCCACAATGGGCTGCAGGGCCCAAGACAAGTCACTTAATCTGCGTGTGCTTTGTCTTTTGTCTTTTGTCTTTAAAGTATCAGCTTTTCAGTCTTAACCTACACTTAGAGGAATAACAGGAAATGAAATGTCATGTCTGCCTGTTCATATAACTTGTAAGCAAAGAGTCGGATACATTAATCTGTGTATCAAAACAGTATCCAAATGGAGCATCCACGTGACCTGCAGCTGGCTGAGGCACCCGGATGCTCAGGTTCTGCGTCCCTCATGAACAGTCCTCCCACCACGGAAGACGGGCAGATGCTGCTGGACCCGGCCAGCGCGGCGTCTGGGGCAGACAGCGATCCTTCTGTGTCAGCTCTGCTTTCAATACTCAGAGACACTGGACACCGATGTGCCGGACAGTGTTGATCCAAGTCAGAATAATTTCAGGAGATTTTACATCAATGTGGATCCTGCACCACATGTTAATTTGACTGGGCATA
Source organism: Carollia perspicillata (assembly GCA_004027735.1). NCBI lineage: Eukaryota > Metazoa > Chordata > Mammalia > Chiroptera > Phyllostomidae > Carollia > Carollia perspicillata. The sequence goes on from PVKM010003807.1 coordinate 32,608, forward strand.
CTTACATTAAATGTACTTTTAGTAATATTTTATCATCAAGCCTTTTTCCTATTATTCAGACTTGAGCGAACATTACTGAATTTTCTCAAAACAAAGCACAAAATAAATGTCTGAAGAGCTTTATAAGATTAATACATACTCTACAATTCTAAAGGAATTTGTTAACGAATGCAGCTAGATCTAAGATAATATAAAACATCAATCATTAAAAATACATAATTTGCATTAATCAAGACAAAGCAAATTTTCTATCAAAAGTTTCTTCATGGCTATACATAATTGGTTTTCTATAGGAAAAATGAAGTCTGTATAAGAAATGGCATATAGTAAACTATTAATTATTCAAAGGTACCAATAGTAATGAAAAGTTTTATTATGTATAACTCTATGTATACTCACAAGTGAATACACTATGGCCAGTATTTACAGGTCACAAATGAGATTGTGTCTTACCTTTAAATGTGACAAACAGTTCTGTAGGAAAATATGCCAGTTATTTAAAAAAAACTGTTTCTGACTGACACATAGAAGGCAGGTAATTAGTGGATACAGAGCCTAGAGAAGACAGATAACAGAGAGCGTCAGCACTTTGCATGGAAAAGCATTGGCCTTATAAATTACATTTCATTTGTTCTCATAAACAAGGAAATTAAAAGACTCTTGCACGCAGTTTTCCAATTTACAATAAAAAAACAGGATCTCCTAGAGTCACCTAACAAAGAATGACGAAGGGCAAAGTTCCTATGGGAACAGTCCATTGATCTGCCACCTCCCCCTGAGCTAGAGCTCACTACTGCTTCCCCGGAGCCGCTACTCCCAGTGCACGTTATGAACACGGGCCCTGGGTCGGAGGGCAGACGGGCATTCCAGTTTCAGCGCTCTACTGCCAGGGGTCTGACCTCAGGGAGGATAGGTTATGAGCGATAAGCCTCATTTTCCTAAAATGTAAGTAAAAAATAATAATCATACATATCCTACAAGGTCGTAAGGCTTAAAGTAAGACAAAGGATGCAAAGCACTTAGCTCAATGCCTGGCACTGTGAATGTTTTATTATTATTATTATTATTATTATTATTATTATTATTATTATTATTATATATCTTCAGTGGTCAAGTATATGTCCAATTCACCAAACTTTCCCCAAGTTGCATGAGTATTTAAAGAGAAATCTCTCAGTTACATGAAATGGGTGGTTACGCGTTTTGGGGGGAATCTCTGAATAGAAAAAATGTGATTAGACAGACAGTGGTTCCTAAATAAGATAATGCTTCAAGAATGCAGTTCATTATGTTAAATAAATTGGTGGTTCAATACAAGGGTACATTCAACCTTTCCCATATTGTAATGCATAATTTAAAGCACTTGTCAAGCCAGGTAAATACCTAGAATGAAGTCTGAATAACCTATCAAATACAGGGCTAGTTAAATTAAGAATAAAAATTTTTTTTAAAAAAAGGAAAAAATACATAGTATTTGCCCTTACATTATACTTTGGATATTTGATAATTGCAATTTTTACAATTCTTTAACCTCTCCACTGAATTCATAAACCAATTACTAAAACTCCTAATTAAATTAAGTATGTAAAGGTTTGAAATGTTTCTCAATACCAATGAATGCTTCTTTCTGGAGCTCAGTTCAAAAGTAGTCTGATAAAGCATCTCCACAAAATTTTTCAAACAAGGAACATTCACTTCGTTTTTAACAGCCTAGGTAAAAAGATGATGCGAAAAGAAAAAAAGTGGTTATAAACGTTAGCTCAAACTACCAAAACACTCTGTAAGGTTTAAAAACTGGTTAATAATTCACTGAGGATCTTACTGAAGTACAGTACTATAATGAGCCAACTGAGCAAATGTTAAGTAACTAAGATAAACCTTGATCTCTGGTCCCTGCCCTGAGGGAACAAGCCGAGAACACAGGCAAGTGAACAGGCGGTGTACCAGCTGCAGTAAGAGGAAAGTGAAATTCTCTGTGGTCTTGGAGCAGGCAGAAGAAAGGGGCCCCTGTGGAAAAACTTCACAAGACACATCTAAGCTGAATCCAGCACCTCTTACCTGAAATATTGCAATAGCTTCCCATCTAACCTCACTGGCCTTATCTCCCCCTGTTCTGGCCCCCTGCACTGGGATCCAGCGACACTGGCTAGCCTCCTTGTTGTTCCTACAACACATCACGCATGCTCTTGTTTCTGGATCTCTGACCTTGGTCCTTCTGCCTCAGAAGTGCTTCCCCCGGATAACAGCATGTCTAACTCCCCCATTCCTTAGCTTTTGCTCAATTGTCACATCTCTTTTAAGGCAGCGATCTTTCCTAATCACTCTATTTAAAATTTCAACTCTCCTACCGTTCTGCAATTTTTATCCCCCTGCTCTGCTTCACAGTTTTCCATAGTACTTACCACCATCTGCACACTACATATTTCACATACGGGTTTATTGTGTTTTCCTCACAAGTGACCTATAGGAGGAGCAAGTCTTTCCCCCTGGACCACTGCATCCCCTGTGCACAGAAGAGGCCCTGACACACAGACAGCACTCAATACACGTAATAAATGAGTATGCAGAGTTCAACCAGGGAAAGGGGGCAGGGAGGTCACAGAGAGGCAAGAATGTTCCAGGCAGAGGCATACTGTCATTCTCCCGCCCCAACCCCAAATTCCTCTGTTGACGTCCTGACCACACATACCTCGTAATGTGACCTTATTTCAAAATAGGCCATTGTAGATCAGGGGTGTCAAACTCATACTCATGGGGACCACATCAGCCTTGTGGTTGCCTTCAAAGGGCCGAATGTAATTTCAGTTCCTTAACAGTTACGGAGTAGTTACATTTATACAGTCCTAAAATTATTTTGGCCCTTTGAAGGAAACTGCAAGGCTGATGTGGCCCCCAGTGAATATGAGTTTGACACCCCTGTTGTAGGTATAATTAGTTCAGTTAGAAGAGGTCATATTGGGGACAGGGGTTATTCTAACATGACAGATGTCCTTAAAAAAGGGGAAATTTGGACACGGAATGCACATGAGGAGAATACCATATGAACATAAAAGCAGAGATTGGGGTGAGACTTCTAGAAGCCAAGGAGCACCAAAGATGGTCAGTAAACCATCAAGGGCTAGGCAAGAGGCACGGAACAGATTCTCTGTGAGACAATACATTTTTGTTGTTGAAGCTACCTAGTTCACAGTACTTTGTTAGGGGTGCCCTGGCAAACAAATCAACCACAGAAGCAAATACGGCAACGAGAAGAATTAGGCAGCATAGAAACAAGGGAGCATTGTCATGGGTCTTGCTTTCTACAACTGGACAAATTGTGAACTAGGAGAAAATATTCACAAAGCTTATATCTGATAAAATACTTGTATCCAGGAGATATTTTTAAAATATAAAAATATATGTCTCAAAACTCAATGAGAAAACAACCCAACACACATATGGGGAAAAAATATTTCAACAGACATTTTGTTAAGTAAAATATATGGATGGCAAATGAGGACATGAAAAGACGTTTAAAAGCATCAGTCATCAGAGAAATGCAAATTAAAAACGAGAATAAGATATCATGACACACCGATTGTAAGGGCTAAAATGAAAAGGATGGGCCAAAGGAGGTGCTGACGAGGAACTGGGGGAACCAGAGCTCGCACATACAGCTTGTGGGACAGCAAAACGATACAACCACTTTGGAAAATAGTTTGGCAATTTTTTTAAAAGAGTTAAACATATAACAACCATTTGGTCCAGCAATTCCAGTCGTTGATTTTTAGCCCCCCTTCCCCCCCGAGAAAGCACATGTCCATTCATAACTTATACAGGAAAGTTCACAGCGGCTTTACTTGTAACAGCTAAAAACTGGAAACAAGCCAGAGACCCAAAAACAGGTAAGCGTAACCAAACTGCACTACAGCCACACAGCGAAATACTTCTCAATGATGAAAAAGGAGTAAGCCACTGATATATTCCACAGCATAGTTGGACTGCAAACTAATTATGCAGAGGGAAAGAGGTCAGAAAAAGTTTGCTCTGAGATTCCATCAGTATAAAATTCTAGGAAACCCAGAACCAGTGTAGAGAAACTGCAAGATCGCCGGCTGCTGGAGAACAGGGTGGGGTGAGTGAGGGTGGGGGTTAGAGGGACACAAAGGAACTTTTAGAGTGTGACAGGCGTGGATGTTATCATGAGCATGGCGACGGATCCACAGGCATGTGCATGTGTCAAACTGTACACTTTAAATGTGGGTAGTTCATCATATGTCAATTTTACTTTCGCAAATCGTAAAACTAAGAATTATATATCATATGTATGAATCATTTATACTGCAACGTGCAGCATACTGGAAGTGAGTAGCATCATCACATACCACACAGAAAAACCAGTGTGTTTGGGGGGAGGGGGAGGATCGCACTAGTGTGGGTGGGGAGGGGATCTAAACCAAGAATGAAAAAATTTATAATAGCATGCTATAAATTTCATTACTATAGATACTTCATTAGTAGTAACTGCAAAGTTAGTTTTGAATAACACACTACATGTGCACCATAAAAAGATACTGCCATCGTATTTTCTAAACAATTCAGAGGAAACATTTTGACAGACATGATGTCACAGCAACTATAGAACAGAACACGCAAAATCGAGACAGTCCTGTAAATTCCAGGATTTTGTCACATGACTTTTAAATTCTTCAGCAGCTCCTAAAACGGGCGTCACTTCGTTAAGGAGAGACAGCCATGATTAAACGCAGCGTGTTATGTTACTGAGCCATGTCAGGCACCATCACGCTGGTTGCAAACACTTTGCACGCCTGTCTCTGAACCTTGTTCTTCTGCTAACAGACCGTGGCATGCTCTTCTGCTGTGTGTCTAATACTGACTTCGCCTATCCCCACATTACATTCAAAGTTTCTGCTTAATTGTCTGTTAGATCACCAGAAAGTATGAATATTTCATGTAGCAACTTCTTTAGTAAAAAGGTACGTTTAAAACAATCTAAAAATACAAAGATACTTACAGCAGCTACAGGGATAAGAATCTCCACAAATAAACCGGCAAGTGCATGTTTTATATCTTTATCTTTTACTTCTAAGAAATATTGAGCACATTCCTTGGGGCAGGGAGGGAGAATACATTAGATTAACAAAAAAAGGAAGATTAAATAATTTTTCATACACAATAACTCTGTGAACACTCTTCAATTTTACCAAAAAGCTATAGTGAAACATACTTCAATTAAAAAAGAAAGTTAATTTACACTTGTGACAACTTAACAACTGGAATAAATAATTAATAACTGTCATTAATTTATGTGTTTAATTTCTTTTTAAAAGTCATGATGAGCAAGAAATCTCTTGTTTGGCTAACTCGCTTCAACTGAGAAGGCATATCACCTGCATAAACTGAAATGACGCTTCAAAATCTTCTACAGGGTACATTTTCACGCGGAAAAATTTCATTCCCATTATTAGGCTGATGACACTTTGCACCACATGTGGACTTTGTTCCTTAAGTCGCAGTTCTTTCAATTCTGTCATGAACTTCTTCCTCACAGCCTGGAACCTTTAACACACACAGGTACATACTTTCACATGAGCTGAAAACGCTAGTTTCCTACATGTTATTTAAGGTTGAAATCAAGAGGTGCTTTATTTAAACGTCATCTCTTTCCTCTACCTGCATCAAAATTACCAGAAAGACATACAGAGGAAGACAAAAAAGTATTTGTTATTCTAAATTTCCTCTTTATTTCTTTTAAAACCAGAAGTTCCTTAAAGAGGAATAAGAGGATTTCTTTGTTCCTATATAATCATTGATAGAGCATCAATACCATTTAATAATAATCAGAATAAAAATAATATGAAATAATTCATCCATAAAACTTCCCCATGTAAATCAAAGAGTGTCTACAATTTTTAAGGCTCCTTCTTATAAAGTCTGTAATTTGAGTGATATGGAGAGTGGACTGAAGACTACAAATTTATTGAAAGAGATAAAGCAAGTGATTATAGACTATTAATTATTACTCAAAATTAACATCTCACTATACTGCAGAGAAAATGGAGAAGGGCAGGAGGAAGTGGGTCTCACAATCAGAATGAGCTGAAGCATCAAAATGCTTAGGACATGTGAGCAGCACCCTGGACATCAGTGACTACAACTGTGCAGGCTACCACACTTTTCTTTGCTTACACTGGAAAAAGATATCGAATAGTTTATTAATCAGTTAACACTTCATTTTCCTCCTCTATATATTATAAAACAAGTGAAGATTTTACTGTTAATGTTACTTGGAGAAACTAGTTCCTGAAAGTTGAAATGACAAAAAATGTATAGTTTCCAATGGTCACTGACTACAGTGAGGAAAAAGAAAATTACACATTAGTGACATGTGGGTACATGAACGGAAGTTCAACTTCTCTATTTGCATTTGATTCTTGGAGAATTTAATACCATTTTTCATGAAAGCATTCTTTTGTGTTTTATTAAAATATTTAAAAAGTGGGTAAATACCCTGACATTGCAATAATATGAGAATCCAAAGGTTTTTTCTTTCACTAAATTTCTCATAGTAATTATTAGTCACTATAATCAAGGGAAATGCATAGGTATGACTGTAATACAGCTTTTCCTTTTCTCTCTTCCCAGGCTTATTATATGTGTGAGTGGGAAACACCTCAGCATTGCTCTGAGTGACTTATGAGGGTAAGCATCATTTCATAAATTAACTTGGCCATTTGGATTTATAATCTTTACCATCCTAGAATTAACTTAGTGGTCCTGGATCCAACTTGCTAAAAATGTATTATTTAGAATTTATAATATATAATCCTGACAGAAAATTATTTTTGATAAAATTTTTAAAATCAAGAACTACTATTGCATAAAAATAAATAAATCATTGTTTTAATCTATTTTTTCTGTCTGTAATTCTTGAGCTAGGGATCTGTTACTGATTAGCTATAAATGAGATATTAAGATATGATTGCCCAAATCACATAAAATACTCAAACTATGTTCTAAGTTCTACAGCACTGGTTATGCAAGGGTGCCTAGTGTATATATTACAAAGGATGAAAAACATACTAAATAAAATACTTAATATTAAAATCTAAATTACTAAACATTAACAATGCTTGACTTCTTAGAATTTAGAATGGTTTTTATATGATGATTTCAGGGCCAAAGATTCTTTAACTGACATCCACAAAAATCCAAACTGATACCTTTTACTTTATAAAATTTCCCATTAGCAACAAAGGAAATTCAAAATCTTCCAGTCTTTAGAGCAAACACAAAATACTAAAGACACACTTCTTTTTAGCATTTACTATAATGATGGTTCAATAAACTCAAGGAGGGCAACTCTTAACGAATAACACTTCATGGAGTAACCTGGTATCTTTCGTCTTTCCTTACAGGAATTAGGTAACCCTTCTATTTATTCAAAACTCTGTTTAGTATTAAAACAAGTACAATGTTTAGAAGGAAGAGATGGCATTGCTATCTCAGAAATAAAAGCACTCAACTGGAAAGTACTGAAAATAATTATTAGCTCTGTAAAGAGTTCTAAAAGGGAGATTTTACAAAAAAAAAACAAAAGAAGCACTTCTTGTAGAATTGTTGAAAATAGGGAATATGGTAATGACCTGACTGTTCTGGGCAATTTCTGACTTCCTCAAAATTCACATATATTTATGGGAAAACCCCCCAAAATAAAAATGAGTTGTGAAATTAAGGTACAGGTGCTACCTTAAAATCCTTTAAGGAAAAGAGCAGCTTTACAATAAAAAGTGGAACAGATTTCAAAAGAATTCTGAAAAATATAATAGGTTTAAAACCGTCAGTGTCTATTATATCATTGACAAAGCAAGCTAAAACAAAAAGTGAATCAAAATCGGTGACACTAACTTTGATTGGGTAAGAACCCCTATCACCTCTGCATACAGATCTGCAATAATGTGCACGTTCCCAGTGTTGGTTCCTGAATACCTGAAATGAGGACAAATGTGGTGTTATTCATTACATTTTTCAACAGACTCCTACTACACATAAAAATTTCTCATTAGCGTATGATAGAATTTTCTTTGAATATTTCATTTATAGGACAATAAAAATCACATACATTTCCTCCAATCTCTAGGTTTTAATTTGCCATGATATTTAACCTTCTGATTCTTTAAAAATCCAATCATGGTTTTTAGAAGTCTTTTTACAAAATCATTCCTGTAAGTATTTTGTGTGGATTAAAAAAAATAAGAAGATAAATGCTTTGAACACTAAAAAGAAATGATCGATGAGAGTTCAAAGTATGTATATTTAAGCAGTATAAAACCAGACCATAGAGAAAAGCAACAATCGCAAGTTAGCATTTTACTTACCCTTCCTTATGTTTAAAGTGCTTGAAAGCTAAGTTTAGAACTTCATGAACTAAGGGATCAGGCACAGGATGAACAGGAATCTAGGATTAAAAAATCAAGTAAAAGCTAAATAGAAGTCTTTTATGAATAATCTTATCATTTTGACAAATTAAGCCAATAATCTATTTTAATTTTCATAATATGACATTACTAATCTGTCTGTCCGTGTTCTAAAGAATACTTTTTCTGTAAGAATTTAGTTGAACATCTAATTTAACAAGCTCTAAATGTAAGAATATTAGCTTCATAACCACAAATCACTGAACAATGGACTACATAGGGGAAAAGTTGTTGTTATTCCAGCTGCTACTGTCAGACAGTTAACACGCAGTCACGTGGGACCCCACAGCTCCTGCAGGAAAGGAGCCTTTGCTGGAGCCAGCTCCGCTTTCCCTGTAGGCTGGTCTTCTATCATGGCAGTATTCAAAAGGGATACCAACCTTTTCAAAAATTTTAAACTATTTATGGCTTTATTAGTTTAAATGTCTGTTTTGTTTAGTTCTTTTGAAATTACATGCTGTTCCTAATCTGTAAAACAAACCAAATACATTAAACAGAAATTAAAATCCCTGCTTCTTTTCCCAAATATAATTACAAACGTGGTATGTATCCTTCCAGATTTTTTCTGTATGCATACACACATGTGAGCGCACACCCCCCCTTATTTCTACTTAAAAGAATAATGCATCTTTCCATGCCAGTACTTAAGATTTCCTATATTTTGAACAGCCATAAAATATTCAGTACATGTAATTTAATGACCTCCCTATTAATGAACATTTCAGCCCAGATTTTCTATATTCAATACATGTGTTACACAATAAACATTTTGTGCAGTAAACATTAAACACTTGTACAATTCTTGGGAAAGACTCCAAAAAAAGGAACACCTGGGTGAAAGATTACATACAAGTCACCACTGATTCGGACTCTAGTTCTATATATGTGTGGGTCTGCTTTTGAGCTATTGATTTGTACAACATAAGTCTATACTAAAATCAGGCCATCTTAATTACTAGAGCTTGCTATTATTAATAAGTTCCAATAAGTGTTGTACTGCAAGCCCTGGCACCCCTTGTCTTTTTTAAGAGATATTTTGACTATTCTTGGCCCTTTGTTCTTCCACATCAATTTATAATTATCTCTTTAAGTTCCACAAAAATTGTTAGATTACTGGAGTTGCAACGAATCCTTAGATCAATTTGGGAATAACTATACTCTTATACATCGACATGGAGTAACTTTACATCTCTCTAAAGACTTTCAGCAGTTTTACAACTTTCTGTTGTCCTCTGTTATACGTAGTCCTAAGACAACAATCACACGAAAAGATGCTTGATTTTACTAGTAATAAGGAGAATAAAAATGCACAAAATATCCTATTTACCCCTACTCAATGGGAAAAAACATTGAGCCTGACAATGCCAAATTGCAGAGATAATGTAAGTCAATGAGGTTTCATGCACATTGCTGGTGGAAGTTTAAATCCATTATTTACAGAGTGCACTTCAGTGAAGAGGACCGATAGATGCCACTACACAACAGGACACACTGACGTATTGATTATTTTGAGTTTAAGGCAACTGAGAAATAGCAGATGCAGGAAAAGCTCTGATCTCCCCCTTTCTGGCTAAAAGCAGTCTCCCTTGCCCTTTGCCATACCAAGAAGAGAAGAACGGCCATCACCACTGGAAACAGAACACTGGCACCGAGATGGGTCTGCACAAACCAATCTTACAAAACAGCCATTATCTTCCACGAGTTTCCCCCATACATTTACCTTCCCACGATTTACCAGCCCTAGGAGCCCAGACCCTCTTCCTTTGCCTTGTCACTTCTCCACAATGTATTCTGCTCTTTGTTAAAGTAAGTTCTTGAGACTAACCCTTCTTTGGGTCTTCACTTCTTTTCCATGAAGGCCTCCATATGCATATGTAATAAACCTTTCCTCCTGTTAATCTGTCACTTATCGGTTTAGTTTGCAGGGCCCCAGGTGCTAAACCTAAGAGGATGGAGCTTCACCACATGAGCAATTACATGTTTAAGGAAACAATGATATACAACTACACACTTCATGGGCTAATCCTAGTAACATAATGTTGAGTAAAAAAAAAATAGTACCAATAAACAATAATGATGCACTTTCTTAGAAAGTCCAAAATCAAGAAAAATTTAATATATTATTTAAAAAAAACAGAATTATCTTCTGGAGGGTGGGCCCCTTAGAGTACAGGCTTCCCTGGCTGATGAGTGTTCTAGGAACCCGTCTGTATCAGTGTACCAGTTGGTGGTGTCGTGAGAGGCTGCATTCAGCTTCAGTGGTTTTTTTTTAAGGGGAGTAGGGGACTCTTTCAGCACGTTTGCCCATTTCATGATGGGGGATTTACGAGTGCACCTGCCCACACCATGCTGAGTGTTCAACCAAAAACATGACCCCCATGCCCTCCCTCCCTATTCACCCAAAGGAAAAAAGTCCTCAAAAGGAAACATTTCGCTGAGGTGGAAGAGGTGGAAAAAAAAAAAAAAACAGCAGAAGTGCCAAAAGGCATCAAAATCAACAAGTTCAAAAACTGTTTTGAGCAGTGGAAAAAGGTCTCGATAGGTGACTGAAGTTTAAACATGTACAAATAAATACACAATTTTTTATAAATAAATTCCAGGTTTTGGGGGGTACCCCCTTGTAATCAAAACATTTTTTAACGTTCAGGAAACAACATAAAAATCAGTATATTCATAAGACAGCAGCCAGGAGTGGACAAGGAGAGAGTCGCACAGGAAGCTCACACTGTAGGGAACGGTTGAGTTCTCAGAGCGCTGGAGGGAGGCTCCCGGGTGGCCATGGGCAGTGTGTCTTTAACCAGGATCACAATATAATGTCCGATTCTGTGGGCCTAAGGCTCAATCAAAACAAAACACCTAGGAATTCTGCATTTGCTTCAAGTTCTTTACAGATTCCAGAACACTTCAGCAATAGGATGAAATTATAATTGAATATTAAATAACCAAGACTCACTAGACTCGGGGAAAAAAAAGTAGAAACTTGTAATTACTTAGAGATGGTCAGAATGCTTCTTGAGGGGTTGAAGGAGAGCTATTTCAGATAAAGATAACGTATTTCTTCGCAAGGTAAATCAGGAGTCTATCTGGAGGGGACTGAATTCAGCTGTGAATAATCATCAGGAGCTAACTCTAAACTGGTAAATATGAGATAGACATTAGGTGAGAGTAATCATACAAACTGTAATGAGGACAAGAATTCTAATGAGCAGCTACGCACTCCCATTTCCACCTCAATGAGAAGGCGGCTAAAATCCCACCGACCCCAAGAACACTGGCACAACTGAAACACTGCCCGGAGCAGAGGGGCCTGGCAACCCACACAGCTTCGAAAGCCTCCCGGTGAAACTTTTCCAGGCAGGATAGACGGCTACACGATAGCCTCACTGGGGCTAAGTGGCTCAGTATTTACTTTTGACCAGAGGAGGCTGAGAAAGAGCATTTGTCTCACAGTTCCTAGAAATTAGGACTATTCTAAAGGTCTGTACCTGGAATCTAATTTGAAGAAAATGCACTGTGAGGGAGATTCTCATGCTGCCCTATCACAAAATCGAATAGGGATTAAGAGAGAAAACAGCTGTAATCCAAACTCTACCTTTCTAGGTTTCAGAGACTTTATAAAAGTAACTTAATGATACAGAAAAAACAATTAACTTTATCATCACTCCAGGGAAGTGGAGATATTTAAATCCGATGTTAGCAACAGGGAAAGAAACCAAATTTATTCTACATGATAAAGTTCAAGAATTCAGAGACTCTGGAAGAGCAGTCTTAATCTTTGTCCCATACTGGTAAACTAAATTTTAAACCTGGAATTTCTCTAGCATTAGAGATACTTAACTGGGACTTTATGATTGAATGGATAATTACAAGAAGCTTTTCAACCTTTTATAGGCAAACACATCCAATCATTGTAAAAGGGTAACAATCACATCTTGTTGATACAGGAATTTCAGAATATAGACTGATCAATTAGGTAGAGGCATTGTATAGTCTTACTCGGTACCCTGAGTCCCCCTTTTCAGGACCACACAATTTATCTCAGATTAAGAAGAAACTGAAACAGTATCCCCTAAGTGCTCCCTTAAATCCACACCTAGCTGTTCAATTTATTATAGATCAACTATAACCAAACCATTACATAACAAATAAAAACATTTTCTTCATTGTAATGATAAAAGTACAGAAAGACCATGGATTTTGGGTTAGTCTAATCAAACCAAGATTTCTCTTCTCACTAGTCCATATCCTTGCAGAAGTTTCAATTTCCTCAGCTGCAAACTGCAGGTAATAGAGGAGAACCCTATACTAACCCTGAGAGAAGGCAAAAACTCTGTGTATTACAATTGAAGACTGATTCTAGTCCTCTTCCCTTTCCCACTCTTCTCTAAAAGGGACCAGGCCAAAATTCTTACCTCCAGGGGATGCAGGTGAAATGAAGGAAACTAGAGATTGAGGACAAGGCCCAGTAGGAAAAAAAAAATCACAAGAAACCCAAGTCCATCACGGAACCAGGGAGGCAGATGTATTCTCCCAGCCCAATCTTCCCTCGAGTGGGCCAACAAAATGAGCCTCAAGGTAGCAAAGAAGTTACTGGAATCACTGTTGCGGTCCCACTCCATACCTCCCAGGCAGTCCGGTGACTATCCCACGGATAGGTGAAACAGAGCGGACATCTGCCATGAGGTGACAGGCTGTGACTGGATCCAACTGCGCGACCCCCAGAACTTGCTACAGAGCTGACGGCGCTCAGCAAGTAGGCTGGCCCGAGAGGTTTCAGTGACCTCACAAAAATGCAACACTGCATTTTACATGATTTAACTTTTTGTGCCCCACTTACTGTATTGTGTTATGGCTTTACACACCGATTTCTTCACAGCGATGTTTGGTGTGCTCCAGGCCGGATACATGAAACACAAGGTGACTTAAACCTGCAATTTTTCCTAAATGGTCTTTATTTGTGCCAGCTATGCCCTAATTCTAACAAGGACAGCTGGGGACACTCCTGGGCCGTGTTGTACCCTTTGTTACTATCCTGATACTACCACCATCAACTCCTTTTATGTGTCTTTGTGCCAGGTTAGGCTTATTTACAATACTTATAACAGCCTTCCAAGGTGGTTAGATACCTGTTCCCTATTTACAGGTGAGAAACTGAAGTTCTGAAGTTGGTGTGTATGTACTTCTCTAGGATACACTGTCTGCGGTTTGAGGTATAAACATGTATTTAAAAAGTGAAAAACGTAAGCAAAGAGAATGTTCAGTTTTTTCACATCAGAACAGAAACAGAAGTAAAATAATAAATTATAGCTTATCTTTAATTTGGGGGTGGAAGCACCATCTCTAAAAATTTTACTTACAGAATGAACATTATCAGAATGCACAGACGTTTTTGAAATCCTTATTTCTCCTCTTACTTTTAATAGCAAAAAGAAATTGCCCCAAACTGAATTTTAAAAAGGGGGGAAGAGATCCTATTTTGGCTGACAGTAGAACTGTTCTACTTTCATAGAATGATATTCCCATTTTTAATATCAAAAAATTTTCAAAATCGTGTCATTTGTGTGATTTTAGAAGCAGGTCTAATTCTGCTTGAACATTCAGGAAGCGTGCATCCTAAAGAAAGCCCCAGTTTCACTCCAGGGCTATTCCCACCACCACCTCCAAAAATGTAACGCTTTTGTCACATCATGAAAGTGAAAAACAACAAAATAGCCTAAGACGTGGACCCTGGGGTGTCGATGAGCCTCATTCAGACCAGTTCTCAACACAAAGGAGAATAAATTCATGCCTCTGCAAAATCACAAACCACCCCATAACCTTTGGAGCTGCTTATCGACATCTGAGATGATAATGTGAAATCTGAAAATACTAAAGGTCTACCCCACCTGCTGCTATTTTGTAATAGCACTGATAAAACTGAGCCAAGAGCATGAAATGACTCACGAAGCTGGTTTTCCAATCTTCTTGTTTCAATGCATAAATACATCTGACTGAAATTCAATATGGCCCTGGCTGGTGTGGCTCAGTGGATTGAGAACCAGCCTGAGAACCAAAGGGTCGCCGGTTGGTTTCCCAGTCAGGGCACAGGCCTGGGGTGTAGGCCAGATCCCTAGTAGGTGTGTGAGAGGCAACCACACACTGATGTTTTTCTCCCTTTCTTTCTCCCTCCCTTTCCTTCTAAAAATAAGTAAATGAAATCTTTAAAAAAAAATTCAATATAAAGAGGAAATTGCTTCGAACTTTCTGAACGCAGTGTTCTGTTTAAATGTGTTTTTTGGCGGATTTAAAGCCCTTGTACTGGCTACACACTAACATTTGTAGTCAGCCATGATCCCCAAAATTAATCTTCTTTCTTGAAAAAATGAAATTAGTGCTCTATATCTTGAATTAATTTTGTTCCCACAGTGAATCACACTAATCTCATCACATTTATACTAACTCAATTCTTCATCTAACTTGTTATGATTAAAACCTTAATTTTACAAGATGTTGGCCATTTTACCTAATTTTGTATCTCTGATTTTATCAATAATTTTATTTTTATTATTAAAGGGATAAAACTAAGTAAAAAAGTGAATTAGCTTTATAATCTTCAGCAAGTCACTACAACTAAGAACATGCCTACATCTATAAAATGAAAAGAACAGATAACACTGGACGCTTTCCATGCCTCAGGCCTTACTGTATTTAATTCTCATGTCTCTAAAACATGGTACTGTCATCATCCCGCCTTTACCAAGGAGAAGAGAGCTAGAGGGGAGTAAGCTGCCTAAGTTACACGGCAAGTACATGGCTCGGCTGAGATGAAAACACGTTCCTGGACTACTGTTTTCACGACTGCCCCCCAGAAGTCAGGATGACGATCAGCTGATACAAAGGACATGGAATCTTTGTGCATCATGAACAGCTCTAAATATGTGTGACCGTCACCAAAGACATGACAGATTATTCAGAAACAAATAAATTCTAAACATACGAGGTCAAGAACTAACCCACAAGGGACACTGACTCCTCCTTAAGACTGAATCAACCACGTATCAATGCTTCGGTGCTCCTGGAACTGTTTAAATCACATTTTAATATATGTATATTATGTGGGACAAAGTGAAAGTCTTATTAAACTCAAGATATATTATATTGATTGCTCTCCGGATCTATTAAAGCTCTACATCAGTTTGACACTGAAGAAAAGTGGGTTAGTCCGTCATGATATTTCAGAACATTCTACTGATTTTTACTTCATTTTCTGTAGTTTCATTAGTTTCAAAGAAGCTAAAAAGACACCTTTTACTAGGAAAGAAAAAAAAACCTCTATACAATTTTAAATAAACTATATCTATATCCTTAGTGATAAATTTTTGTTTTTTGGTGGCTGCATCTGAATGAAGGGCTGAGGACAATGGTCAAGGAGAGACCTGGGAAAGGGAAGAGTGAACCACAGGTTGGAACAACGTGACAACAGAACTGAAAACAAACATTAGCTACTGGAGACTCTGCGTTTCTCTTTCTGACATTTTTCAGTCCATGCATGGGTCTAAAAGGATTTTGTGGAAGGGACTTAAAAAATGAGCCCACTGAAACAATATCCTTTTTTGTTTACAGATCCTGATTTTTCTTTTACCAGAAGAGCTATCTTGATTGTTTTGGAGAAAGAGATGGAGGACAATGAGGATGAGAAAGGAAAAGAGGAAGGAAAAGGGAAGGAAAAGGACACAGGAGGAAGAAGAAGAGAAGAAAGACAGACCTCCAGGGATTCTTTGTTGTGAAGTTCTCTGAAGCTGGTGTGATTAGGGAGAGCAAGACTGATTGCTA
Organism: Carollia perspicillata; assembly: GCA_004027735.1. Taxonomy (NCBI): domain Eukaryota; kingdom Metazoa; phylum Chordata; class Mammalia; order Chiroptera; family Phyllostomidae; genus Carollia; species Carollia perspicillata. The sequence continues at coordinate 48,897 of PVKM010003807.1, forward strand.
AGGAGAAAAACGTCATGAGAAACAAAGGGGGAAAGGCACAATGGAGACACATCGGTCCTGAGCATCACTGTAAGAACTTCACAGTTTCTCCTTCAAAAAGAGGAAACCCTATGCTATTTAAGGCAAGAAGTGCAAATGCTGGTGACCAAATCACTTAAATGAACTACATTTAGTTCACACAAAATCCTAGGACTCAACAACAGTGAGCCCCAGTAAGGTCCACTCATGGTGTATGGCTGGTTCTGGTCCCCAGCTCCTCCTATTCCTAGTTACTTCAGGGTCTTAGAATCCCAGCTAAATGAGAAATCACAAAATGCCCATCTGGCTTGTTAGCACAATTCCCAGAAGAAATTTCTTTCCCACATTTACTAAAAACCGTTTAGGATGGGTACAAATTAGAGTGACTTTATGCCCTGACCAGTGTGGCTCAGTTGGTTGGGCGCCATCCCACAAAGTGAAAGATCACTGGTTCGATTCCCAGTCAGGGCACATGCTTGGGCTGCGGGTACATCCCCAGCGGGGTACGTACAAGAGGCAAATGACAGATCAATGCTTCTCTGTATCTCTTTCTCCCTCCCTTCCCCTTTCTCTAAAAATAAATTAAGTCTCTAAAGTGATTTTAATTTTGATACAGCTATTTTATATATGTTGAATTGCCTTTATTTTTAGATTTCAGATATTCAGATTTCAATGTCTTTTCATAGACATTGTAGAAAACAAAGACACAGTATAAATGATTACATAATTCAAATATTTTTATATAGGCTATGTAACAAAAAGGACTATCAATTAACTTTTATATCTTACATTTGCTATTTTCATATTATATCTTCTAGTCCACTTTATACAACAAAACTCCCTGTCCAAACATACAATATACAAAATATAACTTTTCTTTTACATTTCCTAATTTTTTAGCCAGAACACTACAACGTGCACGGCTGGAAATACGTGGATCATCTTTGACAATTCAACGTTACCCCTGTCAAATCACACCCCATTCCTGAACTATTACTGCAAGAGTGTTACATGTTGAAATGTAGGCTTGAGGGCTTAGAAAAAAAATTCTTTGAAAGTGGAAGTAAAAAAAGAGATTGAAGTAGATGAATGACATGCATACTATATTTGCAGACTACATTTAACACTTATTTCTATTCAGCTCCATTTTGCTAATATGATTTCACGTCTTGGATGGCACACACAAAGGCAAAGGAACAGGGAGTGACAGGTACAGAAGTGAAAGCCCCAGGCAACTGAAACAGGTGGAATTAAATAGAGGACCTCAGTTTACATGGGCCGGAATTTTACATAGTAACATCCTAAATAAGGTAAATGAAACACAAAGGCAAAATAAGGGAAAAAATAAGAAACAGACAAACAGACTTTGGAGAGAAGAAAAGTGCTTACCTGCTTTAAAATTTCAACTAAAACTAAACAAAAAATGAAATCTACTGCTAAGTCTCTCCTTTCAAGAAGATAATCTCTTTCCCGTTGCTGTTCATCCCTGAAACAAGAATCCCAAATTAGGACTGCATTAAGAACACACATTTTAAAATAGGTGTTGGTTAGTAGTTCAAATCATCTACTGAGTTCCCAATACGTATGGTGTCCTACAGCAGCTGCACAAGCTTTTCCTAATAAGCCGATGTGCATATTACCCATTCTCGTGTTTTCACTTTTGTACAGTAAGAAATTACATGCACATTTCACTATTACATTAGTCAGAAATTAAACCTCATCTAAAAAAACTTAGTACAAGGAAGAAAAATATTTCAAATTTCACTTAGAAAATATAACATTGTTCCATATTTGATTAGTACTATTTTTTAATTAAGAACTGAAACAAAAACTTTTCTGATGAAATAACAGTGGCAGGTTAACTTTCCCACAAGTTTAAGTTGAGAAATCAGGAGTGGCATCTGCTGAAGTCCAATTCTAAACCATGGACCACCATTGGAACACAGATAGTTTACCAAGGGCCAAGATCTCCCCAGGAAATTTGAAAAGGGAGAAGACAAGTTCTAGGATTTGTGCCCCAAACAGGTCTCATGATAAATAACATGGGGTTTTCACTGCCTTCCTGCACCACCAACGTTGTTTCCTTTCACAGACCATTTGAACAGGACCTCCTCCAAATACTTTCTTAGCTTCCTCTACGACTCCTAAAGCTCGGTTCTGCGTGACTAGTCCCAGTGATGAAAACTCTACAGTTACACCGGCTTTACCTGGTATCATACCCTGATTTACAGTTTAAGTTTGGGCTATCCTCTCCCCTTACTACCACCTCGTAACAAAAGTAATCAGTGGTTTTGCTTAGAAACCAAACAATAACAATCTTCAGTTGGTAACACTATCACTCCCTTCACTGGAAACAGTTCAATTTCAGGTAAGGCAGCCACTTACCCCTTAGATTTTGTGCTAGATCGAGGCCTGTACTCGTAAGATTCATCTTCAGTTCCATTCTGGCGTCTGTACCAGTCAAACAAGGTGCGGAGTAAGGAAGGGAGACAGTGCTCTGCTACTGAGCTCATAGAGCTTATCAACTGAAAAGACAAGATATTGCAAGATAAAACACCACATCAAAGAACCATGCTTCTAACTCTATTCGCAATCACTTAAAAATAATGAACATTTCTAGAATAAACAGAGTAACTCAAAGCAATAAATATTTTAAAATTTAAAAAAGGACTAGGGGTATAGCCACGTAGTGAACTGAGCTAAGTTTCCCTCACTATTAAACTTGACCCAAATCCATTCAGTTTAACTCAGAGGCTTCCGCTGCCTCCACATGCTATAGAAACAGAACCATCAATAACGTTCTGATTAAACACACAGATGACTCTCGGAAAACTCTTATGCATAACATGGAAAAACACACACACACATTTACTTCCCTACTCTGGCCAGTTCCTCTCTGCTCATGTGAACAAAAGGTTCTACACTGTTGCCAGTAGAACAAAGAGATGTAGAAACAAAGAAGACTATATAATGTTAGCAGTACAGGGAAAGCTCCCATTTACCCTGTACTGCCATGACACAGAACCGAGTTATAATTAAAGAATTTGTGATACAAATGAACGTATTAGAAATGCGTTGTACATAAGCTTTTAAAGCTTACTCTTTGGACAGCATAAAGAAAATGTAGTAGGATGGACAACTGCTACTCAATCTGAGGCATCCCTAAAACTGTCGGTATTTTAAGTGGATGTCCGATTCCTGTAGTGAAAGACTGCTCCTTGACTGCAGTGGTGGAAAGCCGCACCCCAGCTACCCTCAGCAGTCCCTAAAGTCACTTCATCTTGAGGGTCACAAGAAAAAAATTATATCTTCATAAGAAATTCTGTATCTGACTCAAGTCATTGTTTAAAAATAACATTTTAAAATCAACATGCAGTAAAACGTGCTTCACTTTTTTTGTCTTAACTAAAAAACACGAATACTCGAGGTCTCGTTTAGTTCCATGACTATAGGAAATATGAGTTAATGAAGATAAATTGATAACTCTAGTAATTAAAACTTTAATTTTCCTACTACTTTATATTCTTCATATAACTTCAGAATGTACTTCGCCCAGGAAATAGAAAAGAATGTAAAAGTTTACTTGATTATACAGGCTGTTCCCTTTTTCATCATCTCTGCCTTCCTTTAATCATGGTTGCATTTATAAATTGACATAATTTGACAAGTAAGTGGTTTCTAATACAGGGAATTAAAGTAACATAGGATTCTAATTTTAATTAATTAATTTTTTCATTTATATTGTATTAACAATGAACTGTTTCAGTCAAAGGGAGGGTGTGGTTCATTGTTAATAGAGAAGGATAAACAAAACGCCATCTGCTACAGTAAATATAGACTGAAATAGTCTAAAGCACACGTAGTTTCTATTGTGAAAGAATCAAGCTATGCTGCATGCTCATTTATAGTTTTTTAATCATTTACATAATAGACGGAAATTTTCCTTAAAACCTTGCTTAATAGGATTCAAATTCTGATTGTACATTCAATCATTCATTCATCATTAGTGAAGTGGATTCAAAGTGTGAGTAACCTAAATAATTTTAAAACAGTCATACATTAATCATACATTAATAATTAATTACTAGTAATAATGAATACTTTTCTGGTGGCACTATGATGTGAAAAGCATTATCTAAGGTGATCTGACTATTGCTATAATAGAATACTAGCCTCCTATTTATGGTTTCTTCTTAGACTTAATAGCTATTTACTAAGTGTATGTATGCATCAGAATTGCTTCCGGGGCTATTGTAATATACAGGTGCCAGAGCATTACTCAGCAGAATTGGAGCAAGATCCAGAGAAAGTACTTTGGTATGTCTCCACCAAGCAAATTCTAGCCAGTCATCTTCACCTACTCAGCTAGACTAAGGAGCACTAACATCTATTTCCTAGATACATAATTGAGAGAAAAGTAGCTCAGGAATACTAGATGGCAATAGAAAGCTAATCTGGATTATTGGTTTTTGCAAACAACACATAATGAAACAATTCTTGATCAAACAATTATGATAAAAATAACACTTGATCAAACATTTAATCTCAGCAGGAGGAAAGGATTAACATTAGAGAAATATCACACTAATTTTTAGATACTGGCATATTCTATGTAAAGGGGTGGACAGGCTGGCCACTCTGTATCTTCTTTTCAAGCTTCTTTTGCTTTCTGACACAAGGAGTTCACTTGGCCTTTGCACAGGCACAACTAGACGTACAAGTGTGAGGATGGGATGTAGCTGATGCCTCGTGGGGCAGCTCTCAACCACTGGGGATGGAAGCTTCAGATCAGTGCTCCAGGCCTCCATTCTTCGAACAGACAATTGGGGGACATTCTGCATAAAGCTCAGAAGTAGAATGAGGCCCCCAGCGCTGTGACCTCTAAAATGCTCCCGCTCGTCAGTTCCTCCTCTCCCCCGCTTCACTCGCCCAGGCCTGCTCTCTGGGATCACTCTCCAGCACCAAGTCCCTGTCTCCAGCTCTGTTTCTAGGAGGAGGTAAGGAGGGAGGGAACCAGGCTGGATGCTTCTATGTAAACAGCCCCAAAACAGGAAAAAAAAGTTAAAAGGTAAAATATAATTATGTAAAAATTGTAGGAAGTGGTATACAAGAAAAGATTATAATGGGAAACTTTCTGAGAAAATTTAAAAGGGCATGGTAAAGAGATTAACAATGAAAAGTAAGATGTTTTAAAATGCTGATGAACAGTGACCAATAAAGTTCACAGCTCATTCTGTGAACTAAAGAGTTCACAGGTCACAGCTTATTCCATTTGTTTTGTTAAAAAAAATAAGCTATCTATCAGCCGAATCTAGATATACAGGATCAGTAAACAAAGGAATTTCTTGATATTGGACACATTGGCCCAGACCGTTAGAACACACATTTTCCTTTCAGAAAAAACAGTCCCTTAAAATCAACGCACCTGGTCAAACTGAAGGTCTTCACCCCTCTGGAGAGACCTAGACAACGGCTTCTCCTGCAATTAAAAAAAACATATACACAAAGTGTGAGAAATCTTTCATATGAAAAACAGTTTAGAAGACAGGTTCTGTTCTGTTAATTCAAACAAAATTTAGTAGAATCAGTTTAACTTAAAATATGCGTACTGTGACTGATCCCTTCTGTCACTGTCTACTGTGTGGGCTACCCCCGCATACGGTGGTCTGACTTCTGAATTTAAGAGATGGCTGGATTATGTTCAAATACGTGACGACTGATTCTTTCGTTGAGATTTTTAAGAATGACTTTCTAAATTTTCTACATTATGCTTCTTTATTGAATTTTTATGTTCAATATGTATCAATATGTATCATAAAAAATACATGCCATTCTTCCATGAAAGAAACTAGCTAGAATTTAGAAATATGTATGTTTTGAAGCTTGTCTATCCAATAGTGTCCCATTTCTTTCTCTTATTTATGACTAATCTTCATGAAAATAAATCCACAAATGTATTTACTGATCAAATGTCAAAATTCCTAATCTTAACCATCAGAAAACTCATTTCTAATTTAAATGGGGTGAGGAAAATCCCTGATTCCATGGCACTTTGCTCTCTTAACAGAAAGAAGTTTTCGGCATGTCCTTGACACTTGAGCCCTCGCAGACTAAGCACCCTTTGGTAATTATCTCCAAAGCCACATGCGCATGGTGGTGACCCTGTATAGTACTGCATATGCCCAGTCAACTAGCTCCAAAATTGAAGTAAAACAGTGAGTCCCATAGAACACTGTTTCTAAACACCTGACAAAAACCAAACCAAAGGTCTTCCACTATCCTAATGTGAATTGTGTAGTTAAGATACGGAGTGTGGGGTGGGGAGGTGGAGGGGCTGTAAAAGGTTTCTTCCAACCTTGACTTATTTAACCCCCCTTCTCACTGACCATATTAAGCTGAAAGGTTTAGTAGTATTTTGAGAAATGCTGATCTAAGTAGTTTACTACAAATCTA
>PVKM010003808.1:0-55422 GCA_004027735.1 Carollia perspicillata
CCTCCATTGATTTGAGTCCCAGTTTTCTTCCCATCACTATTGGTTCCCTGTGCATTTTCTTTTATTTCACTTAGCTTCGCCTTCATTTTTTTCATCTAATTTGTGACCATATTCAATCAATTCTGTGAGTATCCTGATCACCAGTGTTTTGAACTGTGCATCTGATAGGTTGGCTATCTCTTGGTCACTTTAAAGTATTGGCTCTGGGGCTCTGAGCTGTTCTTCTGTTTGAGTCATGTTTGGTCAGGTAGCACCTGTTATGTATGGATGGCGGAGCGTTTTGCGTTTACGAGGGCGAGGTAACCTAGTCGCAGGGTTGTGATGCTGTCTGTGGGGGCAGGGTCAAAGAGGGAACAATGGTGCCTGTTCCACGCTGTCTCGGATTTCCGCCCCCTCCGCTGCCTCCCACAAGTTCCTAGTTTATCTGCGTGCGAATGTGTGTCTGCGGTCGGCCAACCACTCTGTGTGCTCTGTTCGTCTCCTCCCCACACCTGGGGTCTGTAAGCTCCACACCACCTATGCTCCCTGGTGCTCCCAGGTCTGCCAAACACTGCCTTTTCCAGCCGCGTTCCCTCTCCACAGACTGCCAATTCCACCCCTCTTACCAGTCTGGTTGAATGGTTGTCAGACTTCCATAGTTCAATTTTCTGTGTTCTGGTTGTGTTATTGTTTATAAATATTTGTTGACCTTAATCTTGGTTGTGTGATGAGGTACAGCGTTTCCACCTATGCCTCCATCTTGGCCGGAAGTCTCCTTACCTAACATTTTTTTTATTGTGCCAATGGTAAGGGCTGCATCCTACCACATTATACCTTCAGTATGTGCTGTACTTCCAGGAGCACATTACATGTATACTGAGATGCATGGAAAGGAGAACAAATAAAGGAGTCTGGACTGACTGTAAAGCAAACATTCTCATTTCTCTAAATAATTTTGACATTGCTTTCTGTCCCTTCAACTCGGTCCTTCCATTTAGAATTGTTTTTTGAATTTTCTGGTATATAAAGTGATGAAATAGTGTAATATCATAGCAAAGTTTTTTTTCTTTCCTATCAGAACTTTAGACCATTTAAAAAGTAATTATATGAACTCACAGTGTTATTAGTTATGTTCATTGAATTGACATTTCCATTATGAATCCATTTTTAATTATGTTGGGCACATTTCATCAATATTTCTTCTGAGAGCAGCAGAATGTATAACAGCGCATGCACCAGATTAAATGGAAAATTCTATACCTGTAAGTTATGCCAGCCACAACTGGAGATTTGATAAGGCCTCTAAAGAACCTCATTAACTTAAATGTGGTCTATGCAAATAAAATAGAGAATTCATGAACTATCTGATTTGCAACAGCCCCCCCCCCAAAAAAAAATCTAGGAAGTATATAGTTGACTGTGTTTCTCAATGTTTTTCTTCATTTGTTCCGGGTGCTGGGGGTGGGGGGATGACAGATAAAGGGGAAATTGTAAGTTGAAAAGTGGAAGGCCCTCTGTCATTACCTGAAAGACCTGAGGAGAAAGCAAGAGCACATTGTGCTAGTGTGGCAGGTTGTTTGCATCTGCCAAGGCCCTTCTGGTTACAAGTGTCAGGGTCCTGACTCAAGTGCTCAAGTGGCTTCAGAAGAACAAAAGAGATCTGTTAGCTCACGTAAATGAAAGGCAAGGGGAGCATCTTTCTAGATCTAGGAGCTTAGATAGAATATGTCCTGACCTTTACTGGTACTTGAGCAAACTGTCTTCCACAAAGCACCGTATAAAAAATATCTTAGTCTTTGAGAGCCTCATTGGGTCTCTGTTGCATATTCTTGGTTATTTTGTTTTTACAACCCCTTAAAATATAAAAGGAAAAAATCTTAGGTCATCAGTTATACAAAAGCAGGCCTTGGAACAGATTTGGCTAACGTGGTAGTTTGCCAATTTCTAATAATCCATACTCCATATTCAAAATTTTGTTAATTCTTACAAAAACATCCCTTATAACCATATTTGTTCTATATGTGAAGCCTGGTTCAGGATGCTGCAATGTATTTAGTGGCTGTGTCTCTTAACATAAATAGTGCTTGTTTTCTTTCTTTCTTAACCTACATATTTTTAAATGTATATGCCAATCATTGTGTAAAATATCTCTCAGTTTGAATTTGTCTAAAGTTTCTCCATAATTAGATTAAGGTTACACATTTTTTATAGGAAAACCAATGAAGACATGCTGTGCACTTCTCCACGCACCATGCATGACAGGAGGCATATGACATCTATTTGTCTCAGTACAGGTGGCCTCAGATGCCAACTAGATCACTAGATTGCGGTGGTATCTGCCAGGTTTCTTCACTGTTCAGTTACTATTTAATCTCTTTGTAATAACAATGAATTCATAGGCGATCATTTGAATCTATATAAATATCTTGTTCCTTATCCAATTTACACCTAAAAAGTTTAGTTTCCATTGATGATTTTTCAACTTCCATACATATTATTTGTAATTCCACTATAACAAAAAACTTTCTTTCTTCCTTTCATTCCCTCTGTCCCCTCCTTCCTTACTTTATTTCAGCCTAAAATCATATAATTCTCACTTTAATTAATGGGTTATCATTCTTTGCATTATTTATTTTAAATAGCATTATTTATTTTAACATTCAAAGTATTAAAGGTGTGATCATTGGGATCCTATGTCCTTTTGACATGTCTCTTCTTTACTTTCTGGTAAAATAAGATATTCCTGGTTCATCTCCGCCCACTCCTAGAATCTCATTTCTCTAAGAAATCCTTTTGGTTCTTTGTGTGTGTGATGGCATATGATGTGTGTAACAAGGTCACCCTTTGCGGTGTCAATGAAAGTTGTGTGGGAATAGTAGCAAGTTACCTTCAACCCTCCCAGCCACTGTGAGATCACAACAGAAGCTTGACGAGAAGTGTGAACTCCCACTCTGCACCCAGCAACACTGAGACCTGCCGCCACTCAGGGAGGCCAGGGGCAGGGTGAGGGCCCTGGCCTTCCAACCCCATGGTGGCAGCCAGGCGGTCTCCTGCCATGCCCATTGCAGTGTCGGAGGGGCCTGCTAAAGCAGATTTAAAGTGGATTTACAGCCTCATAATGTGATGCTTAAAATGTTGGGATTCAATAAAAAAGCACTCTTACTACAAAGACATAAAAAAATCTCAAAGACAATAAAGCAAATACCAACACTGAGAGGACAAAGGTGTCAGGATCAAGTGATGATTTTAAAGAAGCCAATGAAAGAATGCCTCCATGGGCAATTCAAACATGTTTTAAAGCAAGAGAAAAATAGAAAGTCTCAGAAAAGATACAGAAAATATAATAAAGTAAAAAAATTAAAAACCTTATAGATGAGCTCAACAGCAGAATGGAGAGGATAGGGGAACCATCAGTGAACTTCAAGATAGAACCACAGTCATTCTCCAATAAAAACAATAGTGAGATAGTAGCCTGAACACTTATGCAAAGAGCTGCAGGGGCCTGTAGTTCTATGACCAAAGATCTAACATCTGTGTGAGGTTTGAGTCCAGAAAATGAGGAAAATGAGGGTTGGGCTACAAAAAGTTTCAAAGAAATAATGGTTAAATATGTCTCAAACTGGGCAAATGACATGCAGGCAAAAAGGTGAGTAAATCCACAGTGGATACTCAATAAAAGAGCATTTGGTGAGTAAATATCTTACTTGTTTTCCAAAGACTTGAGGAAAATCTGAGTGTATTTGTTAGTGACCATCTAATACAGAGGCCCACGCTAGGTGAATAGGCCCACTGGCTGCCTTTGGTTCAGATGTCAACCATCTGTGGAAGGAGTGGGGCGGTCTCGTGGTTCCAAGTGAGCACCATGTTGAACACTGCACTGTCATAATTAAAAATCAGTTTTTTGTTAACCATTATCCTAAAGTTGAACAAAGTTTTGCAAGTTACTTATAATATCCCTTCTGAGTGAGAAGCCCTGAATGACATTGGCTCTTGAAGGACTCTCCTTGTGATTTTAATTAACAGATTGATGCCCCGAGTGATAGGCTCCCATTAATTACAAGGCTGATGTCCAAGTGGATAAGGACAAGGGTGCACACAGCTATTCTTTGGGGAAATGATGAGAATAAAAGAAATGTGGGGAAAATGAGGGCAGAAACTGCAAAATGAGTAACATTTATAATGCTTGATAAGTGCATTGTCCATCTCTTAGTATTCAAAAAGGTTCACTCATCTGTGTGTATTCTTGTACTATCTCCTAGGTAAGTGGTTATCAATGTAGAAAGAATAACATAATATTAAAGAACTTTGGTCTCAGAGCTCTTTTGGGAGCAGGAAGAGGGCAGAGAAGCACTGCAGTAAAAATGTGAGAGAAGGGCATGGGGAGAAGGGATGAGGTTAAGGTGGTTACCTGGGGCAGCCTTTCTTTTCTCTCTGTTCAAGCTGTTCCCACTGAGGACACTGAGGCCATCCATAGGCTACTCCCAAGGGTTCCATTAGTCTCGGGGACTCTACAGATGTTATTACAATGGAGGAAAATTACTCTCCTTGACAGAATTATTTCTGTCCATTCACTGAGCATGACTAACAGAAAAGCTATAGAAAGAATATCATCAGCCAAGCTGAAGCTGCTCCATTCTCCTTGGCCCTCAGACACCTGCCTTTGGCATTAAGTAACATGCTAATAGACAGACAGTGTGTTACTCTTTGAAGGGTGAGTATGTCTTTCAGAGTTTCCCATCATACAAGCATAATATAGTACTCTATATGAAGTGGTTGCTAAAGATGAATACTAAAACAAAAACATGAATACTTATTATTTATCAAATACATGCTAAGAGCTGGGAAACACATCAGACAGTGCTAAGAGCTTCATATTTGTTATCTAAATTATTAATATATAATTCACTAAAGTAGTTAGTATTATTCTCTCCACTTTACATATGAGTATAGTAGGCCATATACAGGTTATATGTTATGGAGCCAAGATTTAAATTTGATTCCATTATCCAAGCTCTTAAGCACTATTCAAGAAAGTAGACTTGTAATCAAGACATGGATTTAAAGTCACTAGTGGGGGCCAAGCCTAGAAGCCTTTGAATACCCAAAAAAGGAGTCTGTGTTTTATTCTCTAAACATTTGGGGATTCATGAAGGTTTTGATCAAAGATGTGACATCATGAGAATGATGTTCTAGAAAAATTAATATGCACACAGTGTACAGAATAGATTGAAGGGAAAATGAAGAGATTTTTTTAAAGTATTAAATCTACCATTTATTGAGCACCTGTTATGAACCAGGCACATGTTATCTAACTAATGAAGGATACGAGGCCTGAAATAACGCAAAGGGAGTGGGGTTCCATGTAAGCATACTAGTATGCAGAATATATAGTAAGCAAAATCAGTGGAATTAGCAATTGACTAGCAATAAGAATCAGAATGTGACACCCAGAAACTTCTCAAATAGACTTACAGTAGCTCATTTCTCTTATTTATACCATAAAAAATGAATGATCGTGGCAAGGCTCAAAGGTACGGGAACAACATGTCACCAAGTTGTACAATAATCAGCCCTATTTCCTGACAAAGGCCATTATGTGTGGCAACTAAGGTTGTGGGTCAGCCTTAGCCTAGTACATGTCACAGCCTCAATCTGCTTCACTCCCAACATAAGACGGTAGCATATATTTCATCAATCAATAAACAGCATTTATCAAGAGTTCATAACATGTATAGCCCTAAACCTGCCATTTTATATCTCTTCTAACACAACAACCAGAAAGCAGCAAGTACCACCAAGGACCACATCTCTATTGTAATAAAATGTGTGTGTATGTACATAAATATATATATTTAATAACCTATATAGCACCATGAGACTATTCATATAAAACTTCAGAACTCACTTCAAATTTTCTCACAGGGATTCTCTCCCCACCCACCCCCACCCCTCACCCCTGATCTGCACATGAATTTCACAGCACTGGGGCTTTGAACAAAAATGTGCAAAATTTCAAAACCTCATAAATATCTTTGATGTAAAAGACTTTTTAAGCCCACTGAGCTGAATATATTAAAAGATTTCATTTACTATTTCCATTTTAGGATTGATTCTAATTTACAAGAGATGCTGGCACAATGTCAGTCTCTAGAAATTAAACTAAATTCTCCATGAATTGCTTCCTTTGCCCATCAAATAGATCCCCAGCACCAGCTCTTCCCGTTGTTACGTACTGCTTCCTCCCACAACTTTCCTAAGGGTTGAAAGTGTGGGAGAAAATGCATTTCAAATGGGAAAGTCAAATGTGAACTAAAGACTACAAGAGATGTCTTGGATGGGGGATGAGGGATTGGACTAGGTATGGGAGGAAGTAAGTTATCCAGCTTGATTAGAGAGGAGAGGGATGGAAAAGAGGCACTAAAAAGGCGAATGTTTTATTTATTAGCTATGGCTTTTTATTTATTAACTATAGAGGAGAACATCAGAGCTTATACATCCTTTCAGGACCTCCTTGACCTGTTTGCGGGAAAGACATCAAAAAACTGGTTCTCCAATGCAGTGCCCTTTCTGAGGTTATATGAGCTGGTTAATTTTACATGGACCAAAGATCCGGTAACAAAACGTACAATGTGTGCAGAGTATAAACACACTTAATAAATGAGTCTGCCACTTAACAAAATGTAAATATCCTGTACTTCACCCACTATGAAATGCTAGCTACCAGATATACAAACTTGAATAAAACAAGACTTTCCTTTCAAGGGTCTGATGGGTTCAAGCATGGATAGTCATGGTGGTGGGATGGGCAAGCAAATAAACGTCTTTAATATAGTATTAGAGAGCATAAGATGATACAGAAGCACGCAGAAGGGATCAAAGCCACATTCAGAAGGGCGGGGATATTTCCCCAAGGAGATACCTAATGTTCAAGCTGGGTCTTAAGGGACCAAAGTAATCAAAGAGTTGGGACCATCATGCAAGGCGGAGGGAGCTTGCAGATTTTGATGACTATTGATATTCTGGAATAAAATAAACCCAATAACTCAAAGTCTTCTAAGCTCTAAATGTAACTCTGATTTTGTTGGTTTTAGAACACTTCCCCCAACCTTCAAGAGAATTCAGGCATACTTCCAAGAATAGTAACTGCCACTCCAAAGAGCTTTCTTACTATTCATTTGAAAGGAAACACATCCTTATCACAGTCACTCCTATTAACCTTTTTCCATTCGATTTCCTTGAAGTAGGTATCACTTTCTATAACTCATTTGCTTATTTACTGCCTGACTATGCCCACTAAAATGCAAGTCCAAAAGAGTGAGGACCTAGCCGTATATCTTGTTCATCTCTATATCCCTAGTGTCTGGAATGGAAGATACTCAATAGATGCTTGTCAAGTGAATAGTTGCCTTCTGTCCCAGCTGAAACAAAGGTTAAGAACATCTGGTGTACTTCTGCCCCGGCAATTCTAGCAGCATATTAATGGATCACATTTCCTGATTTTAGTGAATACTAAGTCACAAAACAACATCTATTCAGTCACTTCAGAACTTTATTAGAGTGCAAGTATTTGACAAAACATGATCATTGTTCTCTGGGTTAAGTATTTTTATGATCGCAGTCTAAATCCTGTGCAAACGTCATGTCTCAATTGATGAGTTTTATATACAGGGAGACATTTTATATGTTTACCCATCTCACACAAGGACACATATTGCAAATGAAAACCAACTCAATTCATTAAGTATTTGGTCAGTAGTTATTATGGGACAAAGCTTTTGGGTAGAGGTCAGTAATTATTTCATGATTTAAGCATGGTTTACAAAGTCAAACTGAATCTTCATGGAAGGTCTACCATAATTCAAATGCCTTTCAAGTTGTAGACCTGCCTCCTGGTATGAGAGTGGATTTGAACCCCAGGGAAACAATATTCAATTTTGAATTGTCCTATGATATTCCCGTCTTCCTACATGTTATTTCAGTGACAATCATAGTGACAGAAATTGTAACAATGATTAAAATTCACCAAGACTCGCAGCAGGCTTGGCCCTGTGTTTGTGGAGCATCCCTATTACCCTTATGAATATTTCATGGGTGGGTAGGTGCTACCATTATCTCTGCATTGCAGTGAGAAAACTGAAGCATAGACAAGTTTGTTCTGAGAAGTCTTCAGCTATTGTTTCAGGATCTATAAAAAGATCTGAGCATAGAGCTAATGTTTCTGGTCACTACACCATATGAATTTTACACACTTGCATTGTTCTTTTCAAACAAAAAATCTACTCATGCTGTTCTTACCTAGTTGGTTTAACATTCATATTCATTTTTGTTATTAAGAGTGGCTTGTCTGTTCATCTACTTTATCATAGACTTAAATGTACAAAGAATCAATGCTAAATTCATTTACTATGGAGCTGGAGACTTACTTTCATTTTTGAGGTTCCTGTGGGGACCTCTGAAGGTAGTGAAAATAAAAGTCATAGACATCATAGGTCCCTGGTTGTGTCTCAAAGCAATTAAAGATAAGGAGTCCTTCTCCCAAGTCTACTCTTGATGACTGTTCTTAACCAGCAGCTGCTAGGGCATACTCATATCATATCATGAGTAAGTTCATTTGAGATAGTGTAATATGTTTTCTTCAAGCTGTTAATGCATCCTCTCAAGTGAGGTGAAGTGGGTGTTAACCTACTTAATACTTTTTCTCCTTTGCCCTCCTCTCAGGCTCCAGTGATACTTTATACAAATAATGACTTAAGTGATGGCAAGATCAATAATCCCCAACAGATCTGTCTTTGAGCTCAAAGCCATTTGTTAAAGAGGCCATTTGTGTGTAATGGCAAGGTCAAAGACATCAGCCCCACACAGATCTTTGTTCCGTGGTGGCCCTACCCTTTATCGTATGTCCTAGGGCACAATGCTTCATCTTCTTGGTCTTCTGTTTCTTTTTCTTATTTGTTTGTTTCTGCTTTCATGTAAAAAAAGTTCTTAAATGCCTACTTCTCAGGATGTTTATTTTTTCTTATTAAAGATTGTGCAAACACAATGTTGGCCATAAAATAGGAGCTTAATAAATATTTTTTTTGTTTTTCTTTTTTTTATATTTTATTGATTATGCCATTACAGTTGTCCCATCTCCCCCCTTCATTCCCCTCCACCCTTCACACCACCTCCCACCCACACTCCCCCCATTTAGTTCATGTCCATGTGTCATAAGTTCTTTAGCTTTTACATTTCCCACACTACTCTTGCCCTCCCCCGTCTATTTTCTCCCCATCGTCTATGCTACTTATTCTCTCTGCCTCCTCCCACTCCCCTGTTGCTAACCTTCCACGTGATCTCCATTTCTGTAGCTTCACTCCTGTTTTAGGTGTCCACTTAGTCTGCTATTATTTTAGCTGTGGTTGTTAATAACTGTGAGTTTGCTGCCTTTCACTGTTCATATTTTTTATCTTCTTTTTCTTAGATAAGTCCCTTTAACATTTCATATAATAAGGGCTTGGTGATGATGAACTCCTTGAACTTGACCTTATCTGAGAAGCACTTTATCTGCCCTTCCATTCTAAATGATAGCTTTGCTGGATTGAGCAATCTTGGATGTAGGTCCTTGCCTTTCATGACTTGGAATACTTCTTTCCAGCCCCTTCTTGCCTGCAGGGTCTCTTTTGAGAAATCAGCTGACAGTCTGATGGGAATGTCTTTGTAGGTAACTGTCCCCGTATCTCTTGCTGCTTCTAGAATTCTCTCCTTCATTTTAATCTTGGCTAATGTAATGATGATGTGCCTTGGTGTGTTCCTCCTTGGGACCAACTTTTTTGGGAGTCTCTGAGCTTCCTGGACCTCCTGGAAGTCTATTTCCTTTGCCAGATTGGGGAAGTTCTCCTTTATTATTCATTCAAATAAGTTTTCCACTTGTTGATCTTTTTATTCCCCTTCTGGTACCCCTATAATTCAGATGTTGGAACATTTAAAGATGTCCTGGAGGTTCCTAAGCCTCTCCTCATTTTTTTTGAATTCTTGTTCCTTCTTTCTTTTCTGATGGGATGTTTCTTTCTTCCTTCTGGTCCACTCCATTGATTTGAGCCCCAGTTTTCTTCCCATCACTATTGGTTCCCTGAGCATTTTCCTTCATTTCACTTAGCATAGCCTTCATTTGTTTATCGAATTTGCGACCAAAAATCCACCAATTCTGTGAGCATCCTGATTACCAGTGCTTTGAACTCTGCATCTGATAGGTTGGCTATCTCTTGCTTGTTTAAAAGTAGTGGCCCTGGGGCTTTGAGCCATTTTGTTTGAGTCATACTTGGTCAGGTGGCACCTGTTACATATGAGGGGTGGAGCCTTAAGTGTTTACGAGGGCAAGGTAACCTAGTCGCAGGGTTGTGATGCTGTCTGTGGGGGCGTGGTCAGAGAGGGAACAATGGCGCCTGTCCCACACTCTCTCGGATTTGAATCCCTTCTGCTGCTTCCCCCAAGCAAGCTGGGCCCCCTGGCCGCTGGTTCCCAGGTGGGCATGCCTATGCACGCTCCGGGACCTTGCGGGGTCTCCCCAACGACCTCTTGTGTGAGGCTGAGAGTCTCTCCCAGCACCTTTTCAATTGGTGTTTTTAGGCTTTACTTCCTGTCACTGGGGCCCTGGGCTGCACGGTCTGTCTCACTGACAGTTCTTGACTAGTTTATCTGGGCTCGAATGTGTCACCACCAACGTCCAACTGCCCTGCCTGTTTCCTCCCTGGGTCTGGGGTCTGTGAAAAGGGTGCCGGCATGGTCTGCACTCCCAGTCTGGCAGCCCCTGCGTTTTCCTGCCACGTTCCCTCTGTTCCCTCTCCGCTGACCGCCTACTCCACCCCTCTTACTGTTCTGGTTGAATGGTTGTTGGACTTCCTTGTTCAATTTTCTGTTTGGTTGTGTTATTGTTTGTAAATATTTGTTGTCTTTAATTTTGGTTGTTCGAGGAGGCACAGTGCTTCCATCTACGCCTTCATCTTGGCCGGAAGTCTGGAGCTTAATAAATATTAATATGGTTTGATGATACAGCCAAGAACCACTTCAGCATGAACCAGCAGGTTAAAATTTCTATCACCCTTGACCCTGGACTGGAGTTATCCCACTGCATGGGAAAGGAGGGGAGAAAGTCAAAGTCCCAATGAACTTAGGTCTCTTCCTAGCAGACTCAGATCCCTCCATTCACCACAGTGGCTCCAGCTACAAGACGTAGCTTCCTTGCTTGATCTTCTGTTGTCTAGGCACAAATCTGACCGAGGACAAAAATCAAAGAGCGAGTACAAACAGAGTTCTTTGGCTTCGACTTTGAACCATTAATTAAGTAATTCACCTATTCTTAAGGAACTAGGAAACTCACATGTACTCTATGCTTCTGAAAGATTGATGGCTATATCTAAGTTCTAGTTACTGCCAGGAGTTAACTCACTAGCAATTAATCAATGGGGAGCAGGGCCAAATTTGAGCACCAAGATTCCTAGAATCTTCAGTGTTTTCCCATGGGTCTAGCTCATTCAAACACCAGCCAATATGTATGTGTATTGTTTCCTTAAAGGTTGAGAATTTGATTATATATGTTTTTCTTTTGCGGTATTAAAAGAGAAACTATTGAGTTATATGTGTTTCTCTATTTAACAAATAGATTTGAAAAAATCTTAACAAGAGCATATTTGAGGAAGAGGAAAAGAAATAAAAAAATTTCCTGTAGGCATAGCCCATGTGGAAACAAACTGGAAAAAAATTATAAAACATTTAAAATCAGCTTTCCTTAAATGTTTCAAATCATTCATGTCCATTTCTTTTAATCATCACTCCCGTTTCAAAAAAAAGTATTAGCTGCAACACTATCTCTACTGAAGCAGGGAGCTTTATCTAGTTTTGCAGCCTTGTACTGAATTTAGCAGAGACAATGAATTAGAAAGAGGTTAGTGATTGGGCCTTATTTGCATATGTAAATATGATAACTTCTTTAGGTTCTCCAACAGTATGGCCTTTAGATCTGCTTCCAGTTCCAAAATGCTGCATGGGAACGTAATAGAAATCCAAAGGCACAAGTGTCAGGGAGACCAGATGACTGGGCTGTGGTCAGGGGACAGGTTCACAAATCAACACCAAGGTATTGAGTAGTGACAATTCTTTCCCTCCAAAGCCAGATTAATTGTGTTAGTGGCTTACTCTCCGGTAGCTGCCTTTTTATGGGCCAAATAACTCATTTAAACATTTACGGTTTGCTCATTCTTACATTTTTAGTTCAAGGAGTCATCTATGACACAGACCTGCTTTGCTGAATTAATCCTCCTTGAATCAGTACAAACTTAAAACATACCATTGTAGATGCTGATAAAGCATTCCAGGTTGAATGCTTATCTCCCCTGAAAGCCTTCTTTGTTTCACCCAAACTGGCCTCACCCCCTCCGTATTCTCAGAGCATTTTCACTGGGAATTTCAATGCTGGAAGGGTTATTAAAAGTGGAAGATGCAAAGGCCTAGCCTTACTCACCCTTACCTGATGCCTGTCTGTCGAAATGCTTCCATCTGGCTCTGATGCACAGAACTTCCACTAAGGTAGAAATTCCACTAAAACCACTAACACACTAAGTTCCAAAACAACCCCACTTAATTCTGATAGTTTGATCTATGGCACAATTTGATTCGTTCTTGTTTGTCTCCCTAATTTTTAACACATTGTGTGATATATATGGTAGAGCTTATGCTATGTTGGTAAAATGGATGAACAAAGGCCAACCCCAGGAACTCTGAGTGATTTGGATCTATCACTCGTAGATGTGTTCAGAACTAATCTACAGACACTTTAAATCACCAGTTTACTATATAGTTCTTTAATTTAATATGTTAAGTACTAAGCAACAACGATACACAAAATTCTACTAGGGAGCTTCCTCACTCCTGCCCCAGGGCCTTGGCACATACTCCTCCTCTGTCCTAATGAAGTTTCCTCTGCCTGTTTTCTCTTGTCCAACTCAAAGCCCACGCCCTCTACAACATTTTCTCAACTTAGTCCAGATTTTACTGAACCTTTCTTCTTAGGAATCTGTTCATTCACTGCTTGCTAGGGGGTTGTCTGACACTCTTCTCCAACCAAGGAGAAGTTTAAATAACTACAATTAAATAAAAGGAGTGGAAGCAAGAAAGGGTGAGAGGGAGGATAGTCAAAGGTAAGGTAACCTTTCTTTTATTTTGTTTCATAGGCAGGCGCCCTGCTGCAGTTTTGTAAAACTGTCTACTTGCAGTGATAAATTACTTGCAGATTATATCAAGCCTAAATTGCTTCTCAAAGTTCCTAGCTGCTGATGGCAGCAATGTTTTATGGAGATTTAAAACAAGGTGATTTGGCAAAGGAGCATCAGCTCACACTTGTATAAGCCTTGAAATGAGTTTTGGTGGCAGAGAGAGACTGAGAAATGAAGTAGACGTCCCAAATATATAATTTGTCACTTTGTGTACTGGTGCTGCCTGAGTTAGCAGCAGCACAAATGTTTGATGGTCAAAGATATTTAACCTTCATGACTGCCAGGGGGAGCATTTGCCTATACACTGTTCTAGGCTAAAGACAAAAAAAAAAAAAAACACTGCTATGCAGATGGCTTCTGACTGTAGTCTTCCGTGGATTTTTGCTGCCTTGCTGTTTTATTTAAATGCCATGTAAAACTGCTCCAGGTGCAGAGGAGAGGTGAGAAGGGAATATTTGAGTCTCTCTCTCCCTCCCTCCCACTCTCTCTCTCTCTCACACACAGAGACCCTTTTCCAAAGCGGCAGCCTAATAAAAATTTAAATGTTTGTTTCTTTTACTGAACCAAAGTTGAACTGCAACCACATGCTACTTCTGCTTTTAAAATAAGATGTAGCCACTGGGTCAGCAAAATATAAGAATTATTATCCTTAGGAATCAAATTGCACAAACACTTGTCTGGCCCTTGACCCAGATCCCCATTTGACAACGCGGTCAGCTGGGTCTCGGGGAGGGACTGAGCTGCAGTGGCTTGATTCAGACCCCTGCATGACACATACCCATCTCTTTAGAAGTCTTTCTCAACAAAACCTTTGTAAGAGTTTGGATTTCCTGGAAGCCCTGGTGTACACCGGAAACTAATACGAAGGAATATTGAATGTAAACTTTAATTGAAAGATAAAATTAAGAAAAAAAATTAAACAATGAAAAAATCTAAGAGTAAGTGGCTGCTCTTACTAGAAACTGCCTGGCTCATGGATGGAGGAGATAGTTTTTCATGCTTGGCCATCCAGTGTGAAGACGGATCGCTCCCTAGAGAAAGCACTTGCCCAGAACAGTGCAGACCCTCGGGGATCAGCTTGATAAACTAAAGCAAAACTCTATTTGTGAAGCAGGCTGTTCCAACTGAAGGAGCTTTGCAGAAACTCCAGAAATGCCCAGAATTCATAGATATAGCTCTTACATTGGTTAGTTTCACTGACCACTTGCACTTCATTTATTCATCCACTCATTCAAACAACAAATATTTTAGAGTATCTACTACTAGTGCCATTTGTTTTGTCAGATACTCTAGGAATACAGTGCATATAGAATGACAAAATCTCTGCTCATAAACTTTTCTCCTGGAAGAGGAAGTAAACATACAAATAGATTGTTCTGCATTACTGTAAGTGCTATCAAGGAAACAAATAGGGTTAAGAGATGCTATAAAACACGAAGAGAAGAAAGGCAACATTAGATGACTGACCTGAGAATGGGAGGATTCTTTCTGAGAATGTGAAGGGGCTACATTTGAGCAGTGACTTGAAGAGTGAGAAGTCACCAGCTACGCATATAAAGCAGAAGAAGGAAACAGGATTGGCTCAGGCTGAGCCAAGAGCATGTGCACAGACTTGAGGACCTTAAAGAAGTCCTGGAGAGGGGAACCTGACAACTTACAAAGGTAGCCAGGGACCATATAGGTCCTGTTAAGGAGACTAGATTTTTTTTTAACCTAAGAGCATTGAGAAGCAATTGGTTTTCTAAGTTACAACTTACTAATGACCGATGATTTTGAACACTTTTTCACGTGTGCTTATTGGTCATTCATACATATTCTTGTGTTAAATGTATGTTTGAGACTTGGCCGGTATTATTATTAATTTTTTGCCATTTTACTACTATGAGTTTACATATTCTGGACAGGAGTCTTTGACTGGGTATGTCGAAGACTCCAATCATCCTTTCCCATTCTGTAGCTTGCCTATTTGTTTTCTTAGTGGTATCTTTTGATGAGCAGACAGTTTTAGTGTTAATGATGCCCCATTGACAAATTTTGGGGGTTGATGATTATTTTTTCTATAAAACTGGTTTATAGTTGCCCTAATATCACAAAGATATTCTCCAGCACCTTGTTCTAAGTAGCTTCATGTTTCTGATTTTGTGTTTAAATATATGATCCATCCAACATTAATTTTTGTGTATGGAATGTGGTAGAACTCAAAATTTTATTTTCATCTTACAATTCTATTATTCAGTTATGATGCTACCATTTGTTTAAAAAAGAAAGACAACTTTCTAGTCCCTGTTGAATTCACCTGGTGCCCTGATCATGAATCGACCACATACTCATACATTTTGCTGTTGATTTTCTGTTCCTTTGACCTATTTGACTGTCTTTATACCAATAACATACTATATTAATTGACAAAGTTTTACAATAAGTCTTGAAATCAGGATTATAAGTTCTCTAACTTCTTTCTTCTTTATATGATTGTTTGAGCTTTCTTTTTATTTCTATATACATTTTAGAACCAGCTTGTCAATTTCTAAAGAAAAAACATACTCAGGTTTTGTTTGAGATGAAATTGCCGCCACAGATCAATTTGAGGAAAATGAACATTTCAGTAACATTGAGTCTTTTAATCCATGAACAGAGTATATCTCTACTAATTATTTCTTGCTTTAATTTTGCTCAGCAGTGTTTTATAGTCTTAACACCTTCTATTGTATTTATTCACAGGTATATAATTTTAATGTTATTGTAAAAATGTCTTTTATTTATTGTTCAGTGAAAAAATATTGAATACCATTATTTTTATTGATCTTGCCTTCTGTGACTTTTCTAAATTCACTTATCATTACTATAATTTTTGTACATTACATAGGATTTTTCTATGTACACAATCATGTTATCTGTGAATGATGAGAATTTTTCTTTTTCTATTCCTAACTTTATACCTTTTATTTCTTTTGCTTGTCTTTTTTATACTGGCTAAGACTCTCCAACAATGTTTCATAGTTGTGGTCGGATTTGATATTCTTGCTTTGCTCCAAGTTTTAGAGGAGAACATTTAATGTTTCACTGTTAATTAAATAATGCTAACTAGAGATTTTTCACAGACTTCCTTTATCAGATTGAGAAAGATTTCTTATATATTTTTTTGTAATTTTCATTTGCCAGATATTTTAACATAAAATGACATCAGATTTTGTCAAATGTTTTCCCTATACTTATTGAAATGGTAATATGATTTTATCCTTTATTATGTTAATGTGATAAATTGCATTAATTGCCTTTTTAACTAAAAACAAGAATTCCTGAAATAAACCCCATTTGGTCATGATACTTTTAATGTATTGTTGCATTTGATTTGCTAATATTTTGCTAAGAAATTTTGGCCTTTTTTCATAAGGGTTATTAGCCTTGCATTGTCTATTTAGTTTTAGTGTCAGAATTATGCTGGACTCTTAAAACAAACAGAGAAGTGTTTCTTCTCTGTTTTCTAAAAGAATTTGAGTAATACTGGCATTATTTTTTAAAAGTTTGAACAATTAATAGTGTAGGCTTTGGGCCACAGATTTTGTTGGTAGAAAGACTTTAATTTTGCTATTTTTGTTTTTGTTTATGAACTCAATGACCATTAAAGATAAAGGCCTACTTAAGTTTTCTATATCTTGTTACATTAAATTTTTAAATTGTTTTTCAAATATTTTTGTCCATTTCTTCTGAATTTTCAGTTATGTGTATGAAGTTGTTCATAACCCCTATTCTTTTAATATCTGTGGAATATAAGCATGTAAAGCATAAATTTTCCTCTATATAAAATATATTTTACTATTTTATATTTTCTCATGCTTTCTTTTGTGATTCATGAATTCTTTCAAAGGTCACACTGAATTTCCAAATAATTGAGAATTATTTATATGTTATTGCTATTGATTTCTAATTTATTATTATTGTGACCTAAAACATACTCTGTATAATTTCAATTAATTACAATTTGCTGAGGTTTAATTTGTGGCCCACCATGTAGTCTATATTGGTGAATATTCTGTGTACACATTAAAAAATGTATTCTGCAGTTTTGGAGTGCAGTGTTTATAACTATTAAATAGGTTAATTTATTGGCAGTATTAGACTGGTCAGTGTTGCTCCATTGGCCTCACCTGCTCTGGTCCTTTTTTTTTTTTTTTTTTTTTGCTCCAGCTGCTTCTATTCAGATAATCTTAAAGCTTCTTGATTCTTTTCTGTTATGTCCAGTTTTCCATTAAGATCTTCAAATTGATTATTTATTTTTGCTAAAAAATACTTTATTTCTATTGTTTCCATTTGGTACTTTTTATAGCTTATAACTCTGCTAAAATTTTCAGTCTGTTCACACGTTTTGTTCACATTTTCTACTATACTTCTTAGCATACTTATCTATTTATTTTAAAGTCCTCATCTGTCTGCAATTCCGATGATCTGAATTGTTTCTGTCTGCTTCTATGGAGACTTTCCTTTTTCCATCATGTTTCACATTTTCTTGCTTCTTTGTGTGTCTCATGCTTTTTAAAATAAAGTTAACGCTGGATATTGTGTGTGGAAAAACAACAGAAAGTAAAGTAAGAAATATTACATCCAGAGGAAAGAAAAAAGACATGTTCCTTTTTTTGTCAGGTTGCTAATCTGTGACTGACCTGGGTCTGGTTTTTACTACTGCTCTCCTGAGGTTCGGCCCACCCTCGGCTTCAAATGCTGACTGGGGAGGAACCAGGGCTTCCCCTTTAGCAGCAGGGCTTGAGATCGAAGCGCAAGTGGTTCTCCAGGAATCTCCACACACAACAGCCTATCTGCTATCTTTTTTGGTTCCTAGGTGAACTCTTTGCTCTCTCTCACTGCCCCCAGATTTAGGCACTGCGACGAATTCATCTCTACATTCATGTCCTGCACTTGGCCTTCAGCAAACACTGCCTTGCTTATGATGAAGGAGCAGAATGCCTTGGAGGGTCACCTTTAAATTATGCCAAGAGATGGACATAATTCAACAGAAAACATTCTGTTGAGTCCAGGCAAATGACCAGGCATTTTTTCTGATGTCTACATCCTCCCACCAAAGCGTCTTCTCTTCTGGACAAATGGAAATGCAGAATGCAGAAGATACTTTATACTTTTCAAAGTAATGCTCAAAATTTTTTTAACATTTAAAAGAATAAGTGTTTTGTGATTAGTAGAAACTCTGCATATCTTAGTTTATTTCATTGAGTGCTAATGTCACTGCAATTGATAGGCAGAAAGTCAACACTTGTCAGAACTCATTAATTTACACTATTGCCAAGTTAGAGGAATGTGAAAAGGCAAAGCATCCAGCAGTTGTAGCACAGGTGAACCCACACATCCCACATCTTCCCTGTATAAAGGCCTCCTCATATTTTAAATAAATATAAACAAATATAATCAAGAGCTCCCTGGGGGCTGAAGCTAGGGAACATCACATG
The DNA here is from genome assembly GCA_004027735.1 of Carollia perspicillata. Lineage (NCBI taxonomy): Eukaryota > Metazoa > Chordata > Mammalia > Chiroptera > Phyllostomidae > Carollia > Carollia perspicillata. The sequence continues at coordinate 18,686 of PVKM010003808.1, forward strand.
CAATGTATTCTACCACAAGCATTCTTCATTTTGATATTGAGATGGAGGTCAGTAGGTTAATTGAAACTTAGTATATGCTGATGCAAACATCAATAAAGCCTGACAATTTTGTAACTTCATTAACTCTTGACCTTTTGCATTTGGAAAAAACAGATTTCATTATTCTTCGTATGTCAATTCTTGAGAGAGATGTGATACCCACCTTGAACACTCTAATAATAATAACATAGCACAAGTGCACCATTGTTGTTTTCCTTTGAAGGGTAGCTATTGCAAATTAGTGTGTAAGGATCGTAAAGAGACGATGCTAAAATGCAGATTCCTGGTCACTAAACCCAGAGATTTTTATTCAGAAGGTTAACAGCGAAGCTCAGGATCTGAATGTAAAGACTAAGGCAAGCCCCATTTGACACACCACCTTAAATTAAGTCCCAAATGTAGAAACTTACAAAGTCCCAATGACTCCTTACATCCTGATAAGGGCATGTCTATGTCCTTATCTCCCTAGTCTCCTCTCCTAGTACTCTCTCCTGATGGCTTCAACTTCAGCTGCACTGAGTTTCCATAAAATCACTCAGTTTCCATAAAAATGCATATTCCTTTCTGCTTTCATAGCATCACATATGCTGTTTCCTCTGCCTGGAATGCCCCCATGCCTCTTATTTTTTGGTTTGACCAGCTTCTCCTTATCCTTGGGCCTCAGCGTAAATACTTCCTTGCTGCATAGATTAGCTAGGTTCTATTCCTGTGAACCACTCTCCTACCCCAATTAGACATTTCTTTTAACATTTCTCCTTCTTCCCCACCATCTATACCATTGCAATTATGCATTATTGTTCATAAATATTAAATTACTGCTTTTCCCACTAGAAGTATAAGCTTATTGATCTTGAGGATGATGTCCAGCCACACTACATAGTGACTATCTCAATGACTGGCACAAAAGAGGCACTCAGACTGTGCTCACTTCTAATGGGTATGAAAAGAAGCGATGTCAACCACTGAATCTGTGTCCTTCTATACTGCTTGTCTGTCCTTTTGTCCAGGCATCACTCTTCCTCCTCTTCTGGGAACAGATCCTCCCCAATTTTACCCCATCCATGTGGTTACTTTGGGTGCCACCCGGTGAGTTAACTCTAAAACCTCTCCTCCTGAACACAGTTGGTTGATCCAAGCACAGACAATTATAGTCTGTACACAAAAGTTTAAGGAAGAGAAGGCAAGAGAAAGAAGCAGTCCTTCTGGGTGACTGATCCATTGGATCGAACATTCAGGAACTCTCAGGAGCCCTTGCTCAGACGGAACAATTAGAGAAGTAGAGCAACCCAGTCTTACGAGAGAGAGCAGTGACGTAAACATCCAGAAAGGCTTGTGGGAAGACAATCCTGTTTTCATTCTAGGCTGTGTTTATTCCTGCAGCCCAACCGCTTTCCTGTCTCTGAGCTCCCTGAGATAGTTCCGTATATCAGAAGTCAGGCACAGGTTTCATGGGGCTGCATTCCATTCTGCTTTTTCCAGCTTCCAGAGGCTGTCCACATTCTTTGACTCATGGCCACTTACTTCCTCTATCTGCAAAGCCAGCAATGTCACATCTCTCACTAAACTCACCTGAGAAAGGTTCTCTGCTTTTAAGGACTTGTGTGATTAGGTTGGGTCCATCTGTCCAAGATAGCCTCACTTCAAGGCCCTTAACATTAATCACATGCACAAAGCCCCTTCGGCCCGCGAAAAGAACATATTCACAGGTTCCAGGAACAAGAACATTGATGTCTTTGGAGAACCTTTATTCTCCACACCACACTCACATTCCCTAAAAAAATTCCCCAGTGTGCATAAACTAGGTTAGGTAGTATTTCTATTAACAAAAGAGCTTCTTAAACTCTTTTGTGTCTTCCCTCTAGATTGATTGCCATAACCTTCCTAAGTTGGAAATTCAGAGCTTTCTTCAATATCTTCTGCTCATAGCATATACATCCAATCATCCAGTTATTCACTAAGTCCCAACAATTTACCCCTGAAATTGAATAAACTTTTTTTCATTTTTATTCTTTTTTTTTTCCAGTGTCCTAGTTTAGAGTTTAAATTTCTTTCAACCTGCACTAAAATAGCCTCAAGCCTAGATTCCCTGCTTATAATTTCTTTCTTAACCAGCCACTCTTCTCACTGGTAATAATGTTATCTTTTCCTCTTTATAACACAATACTCTAAATTTCCTAATAAAAAGCATTTGTTGATTCTTAAAACCTTTAAATTAACCACAGACTTTTATAATCTAATATGAATTCAGAGATATTTTACTTTAGTTTTATCTTCCTCTCCCACCACTCCAACATTCTGAGTTACTATAAATACAGAATGAATATTTGTAGCATAAAATGTTCCCTTCCTCCGTCATTCATTCATTTATTATTTTTAAAATTTTAATTAAATGTATTGGGGTGACATTGGATAATAGGATCATGTAGGTTTCAAGTGCACATTTTTATGATAATCTGTATAGTGCACCGTTCACCCACCACCCAAAGTCAAACCACCTTTCCTCACCATATAGGAAGCCCTCTCCGTGCCCCACCCTCCCCATCAACCCCTTCCCTATGGTAACCACTGTACGCTGCTGTCGGGGTCCATGAGTTTCAGTTTTATAGCCCACATATGAGTGAAATCCTATGGTTCTTAGCTTTTTCTGACTGACTTATTTCACTTAGCATAATGTTCTCAAGGTCCATCTGTGCAAATGGCAGTATCTCATTTTTTCGTTATACTGAAAGCTTCATCATTCATTTATCTCTGCACTTTATCAGTTACTGTGAAGGGTACAAAAATATGAAAGTATAGTCTGAGAAGTTTAATAAAAGTGTTGTTGTGTAAGAAATTTGATAAGTGAGACATAAATGCACACTATAGTAGACATAGGCAGGGCTTTCCAGGCTGGGGAAGGCCTGATAATAGAAAAACACAAAAATTGCTTTTATTATTAAAATGTACTCATTCCTTAATTTCGGTATTAAAAAAATATATTTACTATCACTCTGCTCCCAGGAACTGGGGTTGATAAAATTCATATCTTCATAGAGTTTACATTTTAGTACACAATTGACAAGCAAAGTTTTAAAAAATATATACTATTTGTTAAACACAGTTATTACAATGAAGAAAATAAGGTAGGGGCCCTGGTTGGTGTAGCTCAATGGATTGAGTGCTGGCCTGTGAAGCAAAGGGTTGCTGGTTCAGTTCCCAGTCAGGGCACAAGCCTAGGTTGTGGGCCAGGTCCTCAGTAGGGGTCACATGAGAGGTGACCACACATTGATGTTTCTCTCCCTCTCTTTCTCCCTCCCTTATCCTCTCTAGAAATAAATAAATACAATCTTTTTAAAAGAGAGAAAAAGCAGGGTAAGGATTTAGAGTACAGGCATGGGCTGAAAGCTCTTTTCGATTGGGTTATGAGGACAATCTCTGAAGAAGTAACATTTAAGAACAGATCTGAATGATAAAAATCACCCCACTATGTGAAAACCTAAGGAAAACAGATTTGAAGGTAAGAACTAATTGTGCAAAAATTATATTTTGGAAATAAATTTGGCAGTATTGGAGACAGAAAAACAAGGCCAGTGTAGCTGAATTAGAGAAAGCAAAACAAAAAGCAACAAACATTGAAAGAAGAGAATCAGGAAGGACAAATCTAAAACAGCCTTGTTCACCGTGAAAGAGAGCTTGAATTGTATTCTAAGTGCAACAGGAAGGCATTGAAGGGCTTTAATCAGGAAACTTGAAATCTGTATTTTAATAAGCTCACTTCCACTGCCATGGAGAAAATGGATTTCAGGGGAGCAAGAAAGGACAAAGAAAGACCAGTGTAGATGCTCTAGCCAGAGTCCTGGCAAGAGAGAACAGGGGCTGGGACAGGAAGGTGGTAGGAGATGTGGGGAGAAATAACTGGATTTGAGGATTGAGCTGCCAGGTCTTAAAGAATAGATTGTAAAGACAGGAGAGAAGAAGTCAAAGTATTGAGCCCAGAGTGGCACTCCAGGGTGGTTAAAAACTTGGGACATTAGAAAAGTCAGCAAAGGGGATTGGTAGAATAGAACCACTAAGGTGACCGAAAGAGCAGAAAGAGTGTCCAGTCCCAGAACCCAAGAGAAGAGAGTTTACAGAAACAGAGGAATCTACCCTGTGTCGAAGGAAACAGACAGGATAAAGAAGAGAAGTTAGAGGTCTTTGTTATCCTTAATAGGAGCCATTTCCTTATCAGAATAAAAGCTATTAAATTAGGTTCAAGAGAAAAGAGGAGGTAGAATAGTCTACTTTTTCAAGGAGTTTTTTTGTGAAAGGGAATAGAAAAATCAAGCAGTAGTTGTAGGTGAACATAAGTTCAAGTGCATCTCTTTAAAATTGATTTTAAGGCTGAGTAGTATTCTGAAACTTATATAACCTTATTAACCATTGTCATCCCAATAAATTTAATTTTTAAATAATTGATTTTAAGATGTGTGCCTGCTTGTGAGATTTCTGGTAATAAAGTGTATTGTAAGAGTGTTTACTACAAATGTCAGAGACATCCTGTTTAATCGTTCTCTTCAAAAGTCTAGCATTATAGTAGGCAGAACACATTGTAATTTAAAAACATTTTTAATTAAAAAAACTAAGTCTAGATAGGAATCCTGACACTACTGTTGGTAAATGTGTGAGATTAGACTACTTAGTTAAGGTCTCTGAGCCATTATTTCTTTATCTGTATAATGGGGATGACAATATTTTTTCTTGAGCAGGAAATGTGGTAGCATTACCATAGGCAGCTAGTTAGCTATTAATGAAAGAGAAACGAGCCAGACATCTAATTAAGCCAGATTAACTAGGAAGCCTTAGCTTCCTAGACACCCGAGGGGACAGCCACATCCTCTGCCAGAGGGACTTAATTCCCTGAGCAGGCAGGAAGCACCGCTTTCTAGTTTCCCTGAAGAACCACCTATCCCTTCCTGCAGACTAACAGGTGAGGAAGAACCAGCCAAGGGGAAATTCCTCTGCTGGTTGTATGCACAGCAGAAGCCAAGACGGCACAGGGAGAGCACCTTTCACTAAGCACATACACAGTAGAAGCCAGATGATGAAGCAAAACTGCAAGGCATGTGCAACCGAAGCCCAAACAGTGACCGTAAAGGGGAGGAGTCTAGTCTCAGAAAAGGATTGGCATGAAAACCCAGAGGTCCATAAGGTGAAAGTAATGGGATGGGGAGGGCCAGGACAAGCACATGGAAGGATCAGGAGGACAACAGGTTAGTTTGAAAGAAAACCTGCTCTTTCTCCAGCCCAAGGAAACAAAATCAAAGCTTAACAAAGACCCCAGATGCGTTCTCTCTCTGTAGCAGCTGCACTGGCTGAAGCACAGCGTAGAGAGCAGGACAGACGGTGACAGAGACTGTGCTCGACTACTAGAGCCTTGGCTGCCAGGTTGATGGCACAGCAGCTCTGGGCTCTGGCCCTTCTCCTGGGCTTGTTGAGGACAAGTGCAGGCCTGAGGGCCCAGAGGCTGGACTTCTCTGCAGCAAGAGGGAGCTCAGACAGACCTGAGCCACCTGGTCCTGGGTGGGGCCGTGCAACAGCCTCTCTTCAACAGCACCCAAGCCCTGCATGCCCCTCCAATAAATCTTGCCACTATTTCTCATATTCTGCTATGGGTAAGTTCTCAAAATGCCTCTCTCATGTCACACGAGCCCATTCCCAGGCCAGTCTGGCAGACTTGCCTCTAGTCCATGTCCAATTACAATAATGTATATGACGCATCTACCACAGTGCCTGAGAGGGATTGTCATCATTACTATTTTAGCGCTTGACTATTATTAATACCTTCAACAATCAGTGATAGGGCCTATTAGGATTTCAGCAGCACCAGAGAGAATAATTTGTCTTGACTTTCTAGGATTTTCTGTACCACTTGTTCCAAGGCAGACCCTAATAGTCTTTCCCATTTCAGAGCACCACAGGGGATATAGCCTAAGGGATGGCACAGCTGTGCGCGGAGCCCCCCACAGAAGTCCAATGAGTTAATCTCATTTGAAACATGGATTCCTCATGTGTAAATGAGCTTGCAGATTTGCATGCTTCCTACCACTAATTACTAGATTAGCTGGAGTTACGCTGCAGGGAAAGCCGCAATGAGGAAGACAAACATGGCATTCTTCTGTGAGTGTTCATTTGCGTAGTCATCCAACTCTAGGCTTACAGCAAGACAGCCCCTGCTTCTCCTAGTTAAATGCAATATGACATTTGCAATTCTACACAAGAATATTAGGCAACAAATTAGCCCAAAGCTGCAATTAATCACAATCCAGGGTCAACCCAAGGGAACAGAGAACTAACCAAATAAATTTCTTAACATTTAGCTCTCATCTTGATACAGCCAAGTTGGACAAGATAATTTACTAACTCAAAGAAATGTCTGAAATTGCAGCAAGAGAGCTTTGGTAAGCAAGTTGTAGCACGCTCAATTTCAAATATATAGTCACTTGAAATCGATACCTGACTTCAAATCTCAATTGTCTCTAACTTCCTGCATTGACTAAATGTTAGCCAAGACAATCTTGTATGCAGGGAAGAGGAGATTCCTGATTTCAAACAGCTTAGGCAGATAAATTGGCACACCTGAAGGAAAAGAAAAGATGGTATCAGCATGTGGCCTCCCTTGTACCTCCATATCCTGGTTCTGACTTCCTCTCCGTATAGCATCTTTATAGCCAGATGTCCCCCAAGTAAAAGAGATTCTTTCTTTCTTAAGAGTGTGAATGCATCCCTAGAACTGAGTCACATGCCCGCCTTGATATAACCCTGGTGGCCTGCATTGTTGTCATGATTGGCTAGGCCTGGGTCACATGCCTAATACTGAAACCTGGGGGAGTCATCTTCCCCTAGGGGAAGATGTTTGTTACCCCAGGGAAAACAGAATATTGTTACTACCCTAAGGAAAGCAGTGAGTTGAAATGAGAAAGGAAAATGTAACAGATGCTCACTGTTGCAAATGATTCTACTACTCTAGGTTCCAGTTTCCATAACCGTAAAAAATATAAATAATAGCTATTATTATAATAGCATCTACCTCTTTGGATTGTGAATGTTTGTATAAATTAAAGGCTAAATAATTGTGTTTTAATATCATTGCTTTCTCAAAGTTAATATGTGTATGTGTTGCTATCTGCCCTAACAACTGATTTCACATTACCTTTCCACTCCTGTAATTATAAGTGCATTATGTTTTATAAGTTAATTATGTTATCCTGTTTAGCAAATGATTCTTCAAGCATAAGCATGGAAGTAATTCTGAAAGTCATAATGTTGCAAGCATGGTTAGAGTTGGCTTCTCAATCACCCCAGCCAAGAATGTAGAGAATTTAGTTGGATTTAGGGAGGTCAAACACCAGGACTGGTCACTTGTAAAGCCTCATATCATATACCCACAAAAAGGTCAAGTAAAGATACGGGCTTTGTTCTTCCTGAGATAGTTATAGTCTATGCCTAGGTTACCTCACGAGAAAATTTCCCAGTTCCTTGATATTATGTGTGATTAAAACAACTTTATAGTGTCCCACAGAGAGAAGAGCAATAATCCCAAAACTCTTCCTTTGAAGTAATATACAAATTTCCATTATCATTAGGTAGTCGAAAAGTCACAAGATTTTAATCCTCATTCTAACAATGTAAACAAACCCAATAAACTATGTAATATATGTTTGTAAAAAAATCATCAGAGAGCACGGAATGCAAAACAAGTGAATAAACTAAATTCCAGAAATTTGCAAGTCCCTCAAGGAGAAGAAACATCTCAAAACTGTGAAAAATATGAAAAATAAGTGCTACGAGTGAAAAATTTGATATTGGAAATGAAGAATTCATTTGGTAGGCTTAATAGCAGACTAGACACAGCAGAAAACATGGTAGAACTTGAAGACTGATCAACAGAATGTATTCCAATTGAAAGACCAAAAATTGCATAAGGGGGTTAAAAATCAGATGTTGGTAGGACCGTATCATTGGCCTAATGCATATATATTTATAGCCCCAGAAGAAGAAAGAGGAAGAGTAAGCAAAATATTTGTATTGATGTTGGCCAAAGCCTTTCTAAAACTGACAAAGGCATCTATCCATAGATGCAAGAAACAGAATAAATACAAGGAAGTTCACATTTAAACAGATCGTGAGCAAAGTGATGAAAAACAGAAACAATGAACAAGTCAGAAAAGCAGAAAGTGAAAAAAATTTTTAATAAATATCAGCAAATCAAATATACAACAACCAAATTATGTTTATCCTATGAATCAAGTTTAATTCAATACCCAAAAGTCAATATATTTTACCACAGTGAAGAATAAAGGATAAAAGTCATCTAATTACATCAATACATGCACAAAAAGCATTTGACAACATTTAGCATCTATTTATGATACGAACCCTCAGTAAAATAGGACTCACAGAAAATATGCTCACCTAATAAACGGCATCTTAAAAAAATTACCCTTTTTAAGAGTACTATAACATTTTTAAGATTCTATAACCTAGCATTATATTTAGCAACAAAATACTGAATATTTTTCTTCTTAGATAAATAACAAGGCAAAATATATTTTCTAATGATTTCTATACAATACTGTACTGGTGGTCTTTCCCACTGCAATAAGCCTACAGGTAAGAGAGAAGTAAAAAATGTTCATTTTTAGATGACATGATTACATAGAAACAAAATGGATTCTACAAGAAAAGTAATTAAACTAACATGAGTTCACTAAAAATGGAAGATACATAGTCAATATACAAAAATCACATGTATTTCTGTGTATTAGCAAGAAATAATCAGAGAATTAAACAAACAATTACCATGTACCACAGCAACTGAAATGTAAAATACCTAGGAGCATATGTAACAACAAACATGAGTGAGATTTCTCAAAATTATTCAAGATTTCTGCAATAAATAAAATAATACCTAAATAAATGAAGAGAATTACAATACTCATGAATCAGAAGACTTAATATTGTTAAGATGCCTATTCTTGCTAAGTTGGAGCATATGGAGTTAGCACCTAAATTCCAAGGCAACTTCGATGAAGAAATTGACACGGTGATTCTAAGATGAACGGGGAATTGGAGAGGATCTAGAAGAGCTGAAACATTCCTGGGGGGAAAAGGAAATAAAGATAGAAGAACTTAACATGATTTAATTTAATGACATTCTAAATCTATAATAACAAAGACAGTGTTGAATTGGCCTAAATATAGCCAAATCCAGGAACGGAAGAAAATTTATAAATAGAATGCATTATATGGCCAAAATATTTTCTAACAAGGTTCCAAGTTAATGTGTTTTGCTTTTATTTTGAATAATTTTAAATTTGCAGAAAAGTCTCAAATATAGTGCAAAGAATTCACAAACACTCCTCAATCCATTGCCCCTGTTGTTATATCTTATATAACCACGGTACACATGTAAAAGTTTTAAGAAAACAACATTGGCACACTGCTATTAGCTAAACTGAAATCTTTATTGGATTTCATTATTTTTATACTACTCTCCTTTTATTTTGTAGTTTCAAGATCCATTCCAGGAATCCAAATTGTGTTTAGTCATCTCATCTCCTTAGATTTCCGATTTGTGACTGGTTTTCTGTCCTTGTTCTTGATGAGCTAGGTATTTTTTAAGAGAACTGGTTAGGTATTCTGTAGAATGTCCCTCAGTTTGAGCTTGTCTGGTATTTGTTTTCCTCAGACAGGTCTGTCTGATGGGAGGTGCTTTGGAAGAACATCACAAATCTAAAGTACTCTGATTATCACACCCTATCTGGGGTACATTCTGTCAACATGATTTATTACCAATAAAATTAACTTTGATCACCTGGCCAAGGTGGCATTGTCAGGATTCTCTGCTGTTGTTCCTCCATTCCATACACTATTCCTTGAAAGCAGGTCTCTAAGTCTAGACCACATTTGGGTTGGGGAAGGGGGTGGGGTGGTTACTATCTAGCAGCTGGAGGGGGAGGCATCTACACAAATTACTAGGTATTCTTCTGTAAGGAAGACTTGTTCCTTCTCCCCCATTTGGTTATTCAATCATTTATTTTGTTTTAACTTTATGTTAGGATCTACTGTTACATTATTAATTTTGTTACTTAAATGGTTCCAGCTTTGGCCATTGGCATGTCTTTCAGGTTCACTCTGTGTCCACCTGACTAGCCCCCAACCTTTTGGTTTTTGAGCACTTTCACACATTTACGCACTACAAGAAGCTACAGGCTCATCTTGTATTTTCCGTCTTTAGCCCCAGAATCAACTACTTCTCTAAGATGCCCAGGTACCTTTTATTGGAGAGCAGGTTTGGCCACTGGGTATTCTTACTGCTACTGGAATGTCATTACTTCTTAGCTCTCTTTGTGGACAGAGCTAAGAAATATATGTTTGTGTACTGATCCATGAATATATACATATCTGTAATTACTTCTAGGTCTCTCCATCTATCTCTGTGATAAATTAAACATACGTTAATGCTAGCATCTCTCACTCAAATCCAGCACCACATAATGGATTCTAATCTTCTCCCCTACCTATCTCTAACTCTACTCTCCTACAAAGGCAAGCCTATCTCCCACCACCATCCAGATCCATTTGTCTATTTGTTTGACTTCAGGATACATGGCAGTTTCAGAATTCTGAACCTGAATGCCCACAATAAACAACCTTACCAACCAGAGTACAGGGTTTACACTCAGTTTACTTTGCCTTTAGTCTTACAGTTTCTTGTTAGGAATCTATTTTCCAAAGTCACTTCTCCAGCTCCCATTTCCTCATTCCCGTCAGTGGAGTTCTGTCACACATATGCAGTACAGATAGATTCTTTTGTCACAGTCAACATTTCACCGTGGGATTTCCTCCAACCTCTTTCCTAATTTCTACTTTAATTTACATACATTCAAGTTTAATTTACATACATTCAAGTTTACCCAAGTTTACCCAGTTTATCTGAGATGTACATTTCAGTGGCCTTTGAGAAATTTATAATGTATTCAACATCCTGATACCACATATAATAGACCTACCACCCCTAAAATTCTTTGTTTCCCCTTTGTGAGCAATCACTCTCCCCTCCCATAACTCCTAGCAACTACTGATCTGTCTTCTTATGGCTTTTCTTTTCTAGAATGTCATATAAATGGAATGATGAAATATGTAGCCTTTTGGGTCTAAATTTTTCACTTAGCAAAATGTACTTAACAGTCATTCATGTTTTGTGAATCAGTAGTGCATTCCTTTTTTATTGCTGAAAAGTATTCCATTGTATAGATATATATCTGTTCACCTATTGAAGCACATTCTTGTAATCTCCAGTTTGGGGCAATTATAAATAAAGCTTCTATAAACATACAGCAGGTTTCTGTGTGAAGAGAAGTCTCCAGTTCAAATGAGTAAATACATACAAATGTGGTTGCCAGATCGTATAGTAAATCCGTTTACTTTTATTAAAAAACTGGAAAACTTTTTTTGCACTTTAACCAGCAATAGTTGACAGTTCTTAAAACCTCTATCTTCACCAATATCTGGTATTGGTAGTTTTTTAAACTTCCTTATCCATTGTATAGCTCTGTGTGTTGTAAACATGGATCAGTGTAATTCCAGGGCTGTGATTTAGTACTGACTGTAGGACAAGGGAGGACAATGCCAGTCAAAGTTAGTTAGTGTTAGGAAATTTGCTTTACAAATGTTTTAAGAAATCAGGTCTCATTAAGCAGAAGTAAAATGACTTTGGACAGAAATGGCAAAAAGGCCCATCTCATGTGAACCTTCATTAATTGTCAGAGGTAAGCTTGGAGCTTTCCATCGAAAGGGATTCTGAGGCCACATACAAAGTCAGTGAGAAGGTATGCTGTGACCAATTACCAATGTCTGTTTTAAGCCAAGCACAAGGTTCTGTGGTACCAGAATATTTAGTTTTGAAGGTCTTGGCTAATTCAGTGCTATCTAACGAGGTTTCCTCAGAAGGACCTACCACTGTAGGTAGAATGGCCACCTCCCAAAATGCCAGGTTCTTATCCACAGAACCTGTAAGAGTGTTCATTTACATGGCAAGGGGGAATTAAAGTTGTGGATAGAGTTAAGGTTTCAATCAGCAGACCTTAAAATAAGGGGATTATTCTGGATTATTCATATGGGGCCAATGTAATCACAAGTGTCCTTAAATGTAGAGGAGGGAAGCAGGAGAGTTAGCACCAGGAGAATGAGATGTGAAAACATTTGGCTGGACATGTTGACTTTGAACATGGAATGACGCCATGAGCTAAGGAATGCAGAAACCTCTAGAAGACAGACAAGGCAGGAGAATGGATTCTTCCCTAGAACCTCCAGAAAGAAATGCATCCCTGTCCATGCCTTGATTTTAGGCCAATGAGATGGGCATCAGAATTCTGACTTCCAGCAGGGCAAGATAATGCACATTTGGGTTGTTTTCAACCACAGAGTTTAGAGTAATTTGTTACAATAGCCATAAAATATGAAGATACCTACTTTAGTAACTAGAAAGCAGGACTGATGATTAAAGTGTCCATTTTTTAGCAGGAAAACAAGAAGTTCAAAAAGTTTAAAGTCCTTAAAATTCTTAGGCAGGTTAGACAGTGCCTCAGCAATCAATTTATATCTTAGAAGACTATGAAAAAGTACATTTCGGACTTACAGCTATCCACTGATCATTAATTTAGGATTGGTGGAGTATAAAATAATGCAAGTTTCTTCTACTACCAAATCAAGCCATCTAGAGCAACTAAAACTGTCTAGTGGAATTCTGTCAGAGTGACCTGCAAAAAGGGAAGCCGAACGCCATTTGAAGAACACCGGAAAGATGAAAACATCAGCACTGCTGCCACAGCAGAATGTTGATGGAAAAGTCCATGTGTCAGGCGGGGCTCAGTCTCAGCCTTGGTACCCAGCTCTAAGAGTAAGAACAGCATACAGTTGTGACTCAGCCACCCTGCACTCCTTTAGATAATCTCTCCATCTCGGTCATGACTCTGGGCTGTGTCGACACACAACGAATGCCACTGTTATTTTCTGACAGGCCCCATGTGCTCCGGGTTCTGCTGGCCTCCTGTTAGTGACTAACTCTCCATCATCCCTCAGCCCTCACTCATCCCACCCCTCCTCATGTTGCCTCTCCAAATGGCAGTGGAGGGGAAGGAAGAAGTGGGATTGTGCTGCGAGCACATCTTTCTTTTCTCACAGCTGAGAGCTGTACCCTTTTTATTACATTCAAAATTGTGCTTAGAGGAATGACCACAGTGTCGTGGATGGATGAAGGGGATGCTGCTTTCTTCACAGGGAATGGGAAATGAAGCCCATGAGCTGTGCACACCAGTAAAAGGACATCTTTAGGGGAATGTTAAAAAAAAATGGAATGGCTTTAAAATCACAACTGGAGGCTATGCCTCCCTGCAAAATAAGTGATGAAATAGATACCTTAAAATTTAAAATAAAAGGAATAGATAGAAAATAAGCAGGGGGTATTTTTCTCCCTCCAACATGGCCAGAAGAGCCCTTTTCATCTCCAACAGAGCCCATCAAGGACAACAGGAGTGTGAACGCAGCCCCAGACCAGGACTGGAGGCCGCCCGGGGGGAGAGCACTGGTGGGGGGAGGGGCTGTGCACCCTTGTGGGGAGCAGGCAGTGGGGAGAGGGTCCAGCACCAGAGGAACAGCCCAGGGAGCTGTTACAAGCTACTGTAAGAAGAAAAATGGTTTTCTTTGGATCCTGTGGTTTATATTAGAAAAGATACAGCTCTAACTATTGAAAACTGTGATATTTTTTGTTTGTTTTGCCAAAGCGATTCATGGAAAATCTTTACTCTAATTAGATACTTGGGTTTCTCACTGCTGTTTTACAGCCTTGATGAGGAATGACTGGTGTTTTCTTATAGCGATATTGTGAAATTCAGATTGTCATCAAAATATCCAGATATAGTGCTTGTTACTCAGTCAGTGCTCAATATTCAGAAGCACCAAGTATATTTTTGTCACAGTTTCTAGAAAGCAGAACACTCAATGATTGATGCCCAGTTTTCAATGGGATATTCTAAGAGCCTTAAGAAAAGGAATGGGAAGGGAAAAGCTTCCTAGCGTCTTGGAGAAACATAAAGTAGGGCATGGCTAAAAAGAAAATCTTAACTTCCAATCAAGTATAATCTGACATTTAACAACATATAAGTAAAACGGTATCATTTTCTCACTTTTCTGGGAGTCTGTCAGGGCCATCAAGCCCCATGTGATGGTAAAAGTTAAAGGACTCAGACTGCAATTACAAGTACAAGGCAACTCGTTCTTGGCCAAAGGAACTTTGGCACATGGCTCCACCCCTCTGAGCCTGTTTCCTCATCTGTAGTATTATGTAAGGGTAAGTGAAACAGGCTAGTCAGAGAAAGACAGACACCATATGATTTCATTTCTGTGGGGAATCTAATGAACAAAATAGAAAACAAACAGAATAGAAACAGATTCAGATACAGAAAACAGAGTAACAACTGTCGGAGGGGAGGGAGATTCGGGGCTGGGTAAGAAACCCCAGCGAACTCATAGACACAGCCAGCAGTACAGTGACTACAAGGGAAAGGGGCGGGAGGAGGCAGACGAGGAGGGTGAATGGTGGTGGAAAAACTAGACTTTTGGTGGTGAACACACTATGATATACATCGATGTATTATAGAGTTGTATACTTGAAACCTACATAATTTTATTAACCAATGCCCCCCTAATAAATCCAACAAAAATTTTTAAAAATAAAATTAGTGAGGGAATGCTTCATCACAATAAATACTTTATGAAGAGTTACCAAATGGCTGAATGACACACGTTTGAATAAATTAATAAATGTATGCATTTAGAGGATTCTCGGTCTTCCTCCCAAAACTGCTCCTACCATAGCCTCCCCTACCTCAGGGGATAACCGCTCTTTGTCACGCTTCCCATCCTGTCTGCTGGGAAGTGTGAACCCCTGCCCAGAATATGACCGCTCTTCACCGTCTCCATTGCCATCATCTACTCCCCGCCGTTTTGGGGATGACTGTCATACCCTATCAACAAACTTTTCTGTTCCTACCATGGCTGCTCTGTAACCTAATCTCAGAGTGATTATTTTAAAATAAAGAACAGACTAACTACTTCTTCTGTTTAAAACCTTACTCCAATCGAAGCAAAGCCAAAATTCTTACAGGGACTTGCAGACTCTGAGTGATCTAGCTCACCGTTCTCTCTCAAACCTCGTTGCCTTCTGGTCTCTCCACTCCCCACTCAGCTGCTGCCACAGTGGCCTCTGCTGATTTTAAAACTTGCTGGGCATGCACCCTGGCTGGTGCGGCTCCATGGATTGACTGCCAGCCATTGAACCAATAGGTGGCCAGTTCTACTCCCGGTCAGGGCACGTGCCTGGGTTGTGGGCCAGGTCTTCAGCAGGGGGTATGCGAGGGGCAACAGATCGATGTATCTCTCACACATTGCTGTTTCTCTCCCGCTCTTTCTCCCTCCCTTCCTCTCTAAGTAAATAAATAAAAAAAATCTTTAAAAAAAAAAGCGGGCATGCTTCTACCTCAGGGCCTTTGCACTCGCTGACGCTCTGCCTGGGATGTTCGTGCCCTAGCTTTACACTTGCCTACACTTGCAGACGCCTCACCACCACCCATTAAGGCTCCGTCTACGTCTCACCTTCTGAAGGAAGCTTGCACTTACCATCCCCTTTGGTTCTGCAGCCAGTCCCCTACCCCCTCTTTCCCATTTACTTACTCTACTTGTCCCTCCCTTTTGAAATATCTTCATCCCTAAGCAATACACTACTTTGCTTATTTATGTACTATGCTTATTTTTTGTTGTCTGTCTCTCCCTGCTAGAGTGCAGGCTCTCTGACAGTTTTGGTTATTGATGTACTCTAAGAGCCTAGAATATAGGATGTGCTCAACACATATTTGTTGAATAAATACAAATTATATTATTATTTTCACTATCATCATCACCATCATCACATAGCAGTCACACACAAGGGTCTCCTGTACTACCTTTCTATCTTCTTAAAAGACACCAGTGACAAAAGGAAGGTGCTTAGGCCCAGGACAATTGCTGGCACCAGAAGTCCCATCTGTAGAGGACAGGGGTTGGCTCTTCCCTCCCTGACACACGAGAATCAAGCAGCTGTCGTCTGACACACACCCTCAGGGCTTTCAGCCCAGCACCAGTCGACCAGCCAGGTGGAGTGCAGCTAATGGGATCAAATCACCTATAGATATCAGAGTCATCTCCTGGAAGAAGGTGACATAACAGAAGGAGGCAACATCAGACTCTGGGCATCAGAGGAGCAGTTTAATAAAGAAACATTGGTGAAAACCTCAGGGCAAACTAAGAACCAGAACAACTCTAACGTTTTCTCCCAGTTAAAAGCCACTTCATACTATTTCTTTCCAGAGTGTGACAATACGCATGCTGGAAGGAGTGAGACCACTATACAAAGATCTCCTCGTGGGCAAGGATAAATCAGTGCCCCAAACATTCACCGGGGTGAGAACTGGCATAAGGTTTTGTTTCTAACGATACTGTGATCGACCAAGTGACGACCGGCACAGGCTCCTGGGCCAGACTTCCTGTGTTCCCCGTGTGACATGGGAAGGTCACAGTTTAGGGTCACAGGGAATAGGAATCTTATAAGGAGAAAACTGGGTGATGTTTATGAAGGAAATGTTTGGTATCTTTCTCGTTATCGTTATTTTAAGTATTACTATCATGCTCACTAAATGAACATGTCCTGTGACTCTCTTCCCCTGTTCAGATCCACCTTCTTCCCTCCTTCCACCCCTTGTAAGTTGTGGCTGCCCCTCCTCCCTCCATTTGATTGCCTGTCAGGACCACCGTTTCATTTGGAAAAACTGGCCTTTCTTCTTGGCCCCCTTCAGCAATGCCAATGCTGCTAGCAGACCCCGCAGCTCTTGCCCTAACCCCGATCTTTACTGTCTAGAGGGCAAACCTGCTCTTCATTCTAAGTCTTCCCAGTCAGGGCAACCCCAGGTGTCAAGAATCATGGTGAGGTCATGGTCTATTTTACTTCTATGTCCATGTAAAGATTCATCATGAGTATGTCCAGCAAACATTTGCTATGTTTGCCTATCTGGAATCCTTCTCCCTTTATTTTGGTCACAGGGTCCTAGCATACCAGCCTTCCTTCTAGGGGCCACTGTTCTCCATTCCCAGCCTTGTGATCTGGGTGTACATTTGCTGCTCCCTAGGCCAGGAGGAAATAAGTGACCACTGTAATATCTATACGAGAAACGTTTGAGAAGAGTGCAGAGCAGATGGAGACAAAGCTGAGCAATGTTTAGGGCAAGAGCCAGTCCCAAGGACATTGGACCCCTTGATGAAGCCATGCCTGAAGCTGAGGCACCCTTTGGTTTGCCAGCCAATATGTTCCTTAATTGCTTACTACATATTTAATTGGGTTTTCTGTCATTTGCTACTAGATCTTAATCTCTGTCTATGTGCAATTCTTCTTTCTCTCTTTGCTGTGATATTTATGTTTTCATGGGGTCACAAGCCCCTTTGAGAATCTGATGAAAACTGTGAATCCCTCTTTATTCAAAAGGTACATAATATAGAAATGCAAAGGTTGCAAATATTTTCATGTTGTTAGAATTTCCTGGGAACCCAGTTGCAGAACCTCATCTCAACAGGTGTGAGGAGAAAAGAGCAGAACATAGCACAGTGTCTGAGAGTGAGATCATTATTTCTTAGGTATCTGATGTTAGACAGGGAAAGATGACATAAATTTCCTGGAGATGGGGTGCAGTTACTCCCTTTTACGAGACCTACAAAGCTGTGTACTTGAGTCAAAGATGGAAACCAGAGACAGAGAAAGCTCTGAGACTGTATCCTCAGGGGGTTCATTAAAATGTGTAAAAATGGTGTCAGATGCAGAATTAAACTGCAGTCAACTTTGTCGTCATTCTTATTTTCATTTAACTTTTATGGGAACTTTCTAACACATACAATATCGACAAAAGAGTCTGAGCCCTCATATCCCCATTATCAAACCATGGCCAACAGTTTTCCACCTGTCACCCACTTCCTCTTTCTATTTTCTATTTTCTAATTGATGTAAAATTCACATAACATAAAATTAACCATTTTAAAATGAATGATTCAGTGGCACTTAGTATATTCCAAATGTTGTGCAACTACCACCTTTATCTAGTTCTTAAACATTATCATCACCTGAAAAGTAAGGCCTTTACCCAGTGAGCGGTTTCTCCCATCCCCCACTCCCCCAGCCCCTGCCGACCACCCATGGGTGTTCTGAATGGTTGGATTGGCCTATTTAGGGTATTTCTCATACATGGAATCATACACTATGTGGTATCTGTGTCACTCAGCATGATGTTTTCAAGGTTTATCCATGTTGTAGATGTATCAGTATTTCACACATTCTTATGGCTGAATCATATTCAATTGTGTGGATATACAATTTGTTTATCTATTCTTCACCAACAAACATTTGCATTGTTTCCACCTTCTGAGTATTGTGACTACTGCTGCTGTGAACATATGTGTACATAGACTTGTTTGAACACTTGGTTTTCAGTTCTTTTGAATATGTGCCCAGCAATGGACTTGCTGGATTATATGCTAATTCTATGTTGAGCTTTTTGAGAAACCACCAAACTGTTTTCCCACAGTGGATGTACCATTTCACATTTCCATTAGCAATGTATGAGGACCCCAATTTCCCTACACCCTCATCAACATTTGTGATTTTCTGGTTTTTTATTATAGGTGTCCTATAGCTGTTTTATTATTTATTTATTACAGGATGTGAAGTGGTCCTCATTGTGATTTTGATTTGTATTTCCCCAATGATGAATGATGTTGAGCCTCTTTTTATGTGCTCATTTGCCATTAATACATCTTTGTAGAGATATCTATTCAAGTACTTAGTCCATTTTTTAATTGGATTGTTTGTCTTTTTGTTATTGAATTGTAACTGTTCCTTAATAGTCTGGATCTGAGAACCTTATCAAATATACAATCTGCATACACTTTCTCCTATTCTTACATTGTGTTTCACTTTTTAATAATGTTCTATTTTGTGAAAAATATTTTAAGCTTTGATTAAGCTCAATATAACCATTTTAAATATACTTCATATAATATCTTAAGTAATATTCTCACATTTGAGAGAATATGGATTCCTGAGACATCTACATATCTGTTGCTGCATTCCAAGATCATAAAGATTTACCCCTGTTTTCTTCTTCTAACAGACTTAATGGAGTGTGTTTTTAGCTTCTCTGCTCACTCTTCTTTGAGTTTTGTGCTCCTCTCATGTTTTAAACCCTGTCTTAAGTGATAAGGAGACACTGATGGCCTCAAGATCTTCCTAGTCCAGAGATCAAAGTCAGGCAGCCAATTCACACCAAGAAATAGCCTGATATTTATAATGACATAGATTCTGGTACACTGGGATTCTTACCCCAGGCCCCTGGGGTCGCTAACTGTATGATAATTCTTTGCTGGCGCCCTCTGATCACTGCATACCCTTCCCTTTCCTTCTCTGCGACCCAAGGGCTGAACTTTGTGGGCTACATCACCTGGGAAGCTTTGCACTCTGGATTTCACTGGGGTTTGACAAATGAGAGAAAAAATACAGACTATCAGAAGATGGGATCAGGGTATTTTCCCCCTGTGCTCTCTTTCTGCCTCTGCACTGTGCTATATGGCAGTGGCCACTTCCTTTGTGACCACCACTCCATTGGGTGGCCTGCCTTCCACACACCAGCTCTCACAGGGCGCTGATAATGCTACTTCCTCTGTCTGCTTTTCCAGGCCCAGAGATGGGGATGGGAACGAACAATAAAGAATCTAAACACAGCGTAATTTTAATGTATAATGCAGGTAAAACAAAAAGGTGGTAAGATGCAAGACCTCACCATCGTTTTTTCACCTTGTTTCTATGGGAACTGATGTTCTGGATCTCAAAGAAACATTTCAAAGGAGCTTCTGGAAGGAAATCTGTTTGTTATACCAGGGTCCCTCTGTTATTTGCTTCTCTGCCTTTCTTTCTGTCTTTCCTCAGGCTGTAGGAAAGAGTTCACTGCGCCTTCTCCAACAAGATGCTGACTTCAGACAATGAGCTTAAAAGATGTCATTATTTTATGGAGTTAGAAAAAAAACTCTGATTAGCACAGCTGTTATCTTAAGGACATTAGCTAGTACAAAAGTTAATATAACTAGAAGAAAACATGATAGATCGATTCCTCTAAAATTTGGAAGGAAGGAAAACCTAGTAACTATGAATCAAAAATCTAGAAGCCATAAAGAAAAAATGATGTCTAACTCCCTAAGTATGTTTAAATTTTCATGGAAAATGTGGTGCACAATGTGGGTAAAGGGGGAAAGTATATGACAAACTGGGGGAGAGAATGACTACAATTTACACTATAAAGAAAGAACTAATACCTGCAATATGTAGAAAGCTGCAAAAAATCAAGAAATGAAGCACAACAATGTGATAGAAAAATGGGCAAAAGAAACAAACAAATAGACATAGGTAAAGATGTTCTATTTCATTCATAGCAAGAGAAATACAAATTAAAATCCACTAAAATGCCATTTTTTTACCAAAGAGATTGGCAGAAATGTGCGGTCATTACAATGTACTATTTTGGCACAGCTACTGGGAATGTGGTCGATGGTAACAATGGCCACAGTATTCCCCTCCCAAAGTGCAAACCACACCACTTTGCAACATGACTTTGAAACTCCTCCCATCAAGTTGTGGAGCTCACTCCACCAACCCTGGCTGCCCTGGTGACTGAATTTGACAAACCGTGTACAGAAACACCATCATGCCAGGTCTGTTCTAGGCCTCACGTTGCATTGCATGCTTCCATCTGTTCTCTCCAAACTCTGCCTGGCAACCATGTCAACATGCCTGGGCTAACTTCTGAGACAACGAGAGACACTTGGCTTGGTCACCTCCCTTCATACCAAACACCAGCCACCCCATCTCAGAAGCTGGCCAGCAGTCGACCTCAGATCCATGACAGAGCCCAGCTGAGAAAAGAATTGTTCAAGCGAGCCTAGCCTAAATTTCCCACCCACATAATTACAAACTAATTAAATTGAATGACAGTTGTTGTAAACCACTTTGGAATGGCCGTTTCTGTAGCACAAGCTGATACAAGGAAATAGATTCTCTCAGGCTTGGTAGGATTATAAAGCCTCCTCTGACAGGAAATCTGGTAATATCTAACAAAATTGCCCTACCTTTGCACTTTGACCAGCAATACCACAGATCACTATCTAATCTATACTACAGATTAGATTTCTAGTTGCAAAGTAATAAAATAAATTTCATATTCAGTCACTTTTGTGACATTACTTATCATAGCAAAAGACTGGAAACAACACAAATGTTCATCAAGAGGAAGCTGGTTGAGTAAATGATGTTAGTAACATACATCAAAGTGTGCAGCTGTAAAAATGAGAAAGCTCTCTTCGTGGACATGGAATGAATTCCAATACATAGTTAAGTGAAAAATGAAAGATACAAAGTAGGCTGCATTTCGTGCAAGGAACGAGAGAAAATAATATGCAGGCGCATCTGCTTTTGCTGGGAAAAAGAATCAGTGAAAAAGTAAAATCAAAAGCTAATAAAATGGTTACCTGTAGGAGGTGGGAGAGCTGGGAAGAAAACGAGAATTGCCATTTCATATAGTTTGTGCTCTTGAACCATGAATATATTTTACATAATCAAAAAATCCAAAGTGGTCAACAAAAAAGATTATAGTAACACAGATAAAATAATCATTTGGGGCGCCTTTAGAACTTCTTAAACTGAACATACATAGTGAGATATATACTAAGGACTAAAAAAACCTTGCAAATAAAATAAAATTCATTGAATAGTTTTAATTTAACCTCAAAATGTTTTACAGACATTGTAGGAAAATATAAATAAACACACATCCATATGCATATATGGAAATTGTTAAGGAAATATAGGGGTGATAATGTTGTTCTCTCTACTTCTCTGCATAGTTAAAATATTTATAATAAACATATATATAACAAGGATGTAATAAAGAGTGAGGTGAAAAAAGCAACATGGCTGTCATACAGCACTAATGCTACTATGCCTGTGCTAGTTATAAAATTCTATCTGTAAGGAGGTCATACAGATTAATGATATGATACAAGATTGGCCTATTTCTAGCTCTGTGACTTTAGATTAACAAGTTAAACTTCTGAGATGTAGTTTCTCAATTTTGAACTCTCTTCATAGGATTCATTAAAGTTAAATGAGATAATACCATAGCACATGGTAAGCGTTCCATTTATTTTACTTAAAATCATCATCATTCTCACCATTCTACTACCCACATCTTCCACTAGGTGTGCTGTTTCACATGTCAAATAGATACATCAATTCTAATGCCATTTGCAAAGATGGCTACATTTAGCTGTAATTCTATAGGCCTGTGTTTCTCAAATAGTGTCCTGCATAAATTTAATTTTTGGAGATATTAGTAGATACAATTTCAAATCAAAACAATTCTACAACAAACAAATAAACATCTGAAACAAAAAGGGTCTACATTCAATATAGTTTGGGAAAAGAGTATCCCTATGTCTCTCCAAGATTCACATTTCATATTAGTATGTTTGAGATCCTAAGCAGTCTGCAATAAAGGTACCTGTACATTTGTGTTTATTTGTTTCGATTCAGTGTTTTCTAACTTACAAACATGGAATCCTCTTTGCATTGCTTGCTTATTAGACTCATGGAGAAAGTGCCCCTCAAGCACCAATCTGAAAAATGGATCCACCTGAGCAACTGCACAAGGAACACAGAGTTAGTTACAACTGAAATTTCCAGAGGGTTCAATTCTCTGGCTGTCCGTTACCTAAGCAGCTCCAGTAGCTTTAGTTCCTGGCATCCAGGAAGCTGTTTTCCTAAGACCGACTATGGATGTGGATCCAATAAATTGTTATACTGTGCTCTCATTTCTTGTTAATTTGCCATTTGTTCTGTTTGTATGGGAAATAATGCAGTTATTGATAAATAATATATGAATAAACTCTGTGTTTCTCATACTCACAACTGTAAACCTACTTTGGCCCCACCCTGTATTATTAACTGTAGGCACAATCATGGCAGCAGATCTCTGGAACTTACTTGTCTTTGTGACCTGAAAGTTTATACTTACTAAACAACTTCCTAGTTTGTCTCTCCCTTCAGCCCCTGGCATCTACCATTCTTCTCTCTACTTCTATGTTTTACTAGTTTAGATTCCTCCTGTCAGTGGAATCATGCAGTACTTACCCCTCTATGACTGGATATTTTATTTCACCAAACATCCTCTAGGTTCATCCATGTTCCAAATGGTAGAACTTTTTCCTTTTTATGGCTGTATACTATTCCATTATAAGTATATACCACATTTTCTTTATTCATTCATCGTTCAATGGCATTTAGGTTGCTCCCATGCTCTTATATTTAAGTTAATATCCTAAGCAGCTCTATTTCCCATATTACTATGTTTCTTTTATACATTAATTTACTTATTCATTCATCATCCTCTATCTGAATACCCACCATAAGCCAGACACTGCCAACAGGCAATGAAGGAGCTTATAAGGACATATAATTATACATTCTCCTGAAGGGAAATTGCAATCTAGTTATTTCCACCCAATTGAAACCTTATAAATGTAATTTTATTTTAAATGTTCATTTTTCTCCCCAATGTACATGAATTCATTGGGTTAACAGTTAGTTCAAAATGCACACAAAGAAAAAAAAAGCAAACTCATTCCAAGCCTAGAAATTACTTTAATATTGAAATACAATCAACAGTTGATTATCCTGGCAGAATAATTCATTCCATGTGTTTTTCTTTAATGAGCAAGGTAGTTTGTTTTATGTTTCTGTAACTGGGTCTGGGAATTTTTCCCGGCAATTTACAAATATTTTCACAACATGTAACACACATCCTAAGTGTACTCAACAAAAGGAGAATATGCCTCCTCACTGAATTTCAAGCTCAAAAGCAAATTCTTGATTGCATCTCCTTTTAACCAACAAGCCACACTACCTCACAACTCAAAAAAGAGGGAAAGAGGGTTATTTTTAAGCCTTCCCTACATTAAATAGCATTATGCCTCTGACTTATGGTATACATTATGGGGAAGATTAGGAACAGAAAATTTGGGATTTAAAAATCTTACGTAAACATCATATTTCACTCCAGAGAGGTCATTTCAACTTTCTGTATTTCTTGGTTTAGCCATAAAATTCTCAGTTTAGCCTACAATTATATTGATAAAAATTGCAGTTCAATTGCATTTTCTGTAGAGACATTTGCTGCAATAGTCTAAATCTTCCATTGCCCTGACAATAATGATATTAGGGTAATAACAGAGTTATTCTGCATTCAATATAGTTCTATTGGCACAGAGTTTCACTTGTAGTAGCTACTTCATGAATTAATTTTCAGTGAAGCATTTTATTGCAGACTGAAGGTTCTTGATATTTAATTGAAATTTAAATGCTTTATCCTAGAGTTAAAAGATGGTAACAAAGCTGGCTGTAAAATAAAATCATAATTGATTTCAAGATAGATGACCTATTATCAGCTGAATGTCTCAGGTAATGTTGGAATCTAGAAAGTTATCATCAAAAAATTTAATTTTCATCAAAATACAACATACAGTGTACATCAGGTAATCATGCCCTAAACATGTGAATAGTATCCATCGAACCTTCATGGATTTTTTATGAAATGTATACATTTAAAACATAAGTTTTGACTAAATTGGAGATTTTCTTGTTCCAGTTAGCAGATAGAATGAATATTCAAGGTATGGGAAGATTTGAGAGAAGTATTAGCACACATTTGTGGTCAATAAAAAAATAGTTCTCAGTTTTCCGTGTTTAGGAATTCTCATTTCCCTCCAGTAATAATTTCACAGTATAAAAACCAGAGTAAACCACCTATTCTGGTGAATACAGCTTTGCTTGCAAACTGGATCATAAATGCCTAACCTTCATCACAGAAAATGGTAGAGAAGAGAAGAATATATGTCCACCGAACTCTTACCACATCCACGGAAATCTGGCTATGTGCTACACTTTACCTCTGCCCCATTTAAATAGCACTTCTGTGCATATCTTGCATATGAAATTATAAGGATAAATAACATGCCCTTTTCCTTCCTCCCCCAGGCTCTTATTTTTAGCAACACAACACACATAGTTTTTAAATATTGGTCATACTTATGATGGCTTTTGAAATTAGAATTTGTTGAATAGATTTCAGTGAATTAACAAGATAGTGTGGGGAATTGGACTAGGATGCATCTTTGAGATGTGGTGATTTCCAATATTATGTCACTAAAAAATTACTTTAGAGTAAAACTTTTAAAGACTGATTATAGTTCAAATGTCCTTAAGATAAATCTAAGAACCATCATATATGTGTCAGGAAAGATTTTTTAACTGCTTTCCAGATCCCAGGAAGTGGACACAAATTGGAATGGCTGAACATTGGCAAAATTTTCAAACCTGGGCCACAACCTCACCCCCTACAACTGCTTCTAGTACTACACTCAAACTTCCGGCTTTGGGGAGGAGACTGGCCCAAGTGCATAATATCACAACAAAAGGAGAATATGCTCCTCACTGAATTTCAAGCTCAAAAGCAAATCCTTGTGTTCATCCTGCCCTCACCATGGCTATTGGTCCAGGGTGTGGACTGTGGACTAACGAAGCAAATCCAAACAGACTACTTGCCCAGAATTTTTCAAAATCAAGCTAGGATTGAGGAAATTCTTCTTAAACAGATCGGAACACAAAGCCATGATTCTGGCTATGTGGAGGACACCCAGCTATAGGAGAGATTAAAAAGTTCAAGTGCAGCGATCAGCAGAGAAGGAGAGATTGAGGAATGATGATCAAATCCTACTTTCCCTTGATGTCAGTTCTTCTCTATCCAAACCCACATGTTTGATTTCTGTCACTTGCAACCAGTGTCATCTTGTTTATTATACTCAGCTGTTCAAAACTGGTTGTCAATATTGGCAAAATCAAGTGTAGCTCTGAAGAGATTATGTAGATTTGCACAAAAACTTGTTTGATTATCAACAGTAATCCAAATCACCAGAAAATTGCACAACTTGTTACTTTACCTTCACAGCTAATTTTAAAAATTTAAACCATAACTCCCATTTTTATCTATGTATTTTCTTTTTTTTTTATGTTTGCAATTACTCTTACTACCTCAATCCTCCATGCAATCTAAGCCTTTTCATTTTTGAGTTTTTTGTTCACTTTTGAGCATATGTTTGACATTGAAAAATTAATAAAAGCAAATTAATTATATTATACCATTATTAGCAAGTAGTATATATAATAAACATCAACTATAAGTCAGATATTTGCCAAAGTCATTTTATGTTTTGTTTTGTCTAAATACTTTTAAAAAATATATTTTATTGATTATGCTATTACAGTTGTCCTATTTTTACCTCTTTATTCCCCTCCACCCTGCACACCCCCTTCCACCCACATCCCTCCCGCCTTTAATTCATGTCCATGGGTCATACATATAAGTTCTTTGGCTTCTACATTTCCCATACTATTCTTAACCTCCCCCTGTCTATTTTCTACCTACAATTTATGCTACTTATTCTCTGTATCTTTTCCCCTTCTCTCCCCCTCCCACTCCCCTGTTGCTAACCCTCCATATGATCTCCATTTCTTTGATTCTGTTCCTGTTTTAATTGTTTGCTTAGTTTGTTTTTGTTTTTGTTTTAGGTGTGGTCATTAATAATTGTGAGTTTGCTATCATTTTACTGTTCATATTTTTATCTTATTTTTCTTAGATAAGTCCCTTTAACATTTCATACAATAAGAGCTTGGTGATGATGAACTCCTTTAACTTGACCTTATCTGGGAAGCACTTTATCTGCCCTTCCATTCTAAATAAAAGCTTTTCTGGATAGAGCAATCTCGGATGTATGTCCTTGCCTTTCATGACTTGGAATACTTCTTTCCATCCCCTTCTTGCCTATAAGGTCTCTCTTGAGAAATCAGCTGACAGTCTGATGGGAACTCCTTTGTAGGTAAGTGTCTCCTTTTCTCTTGTTGCTTTAAAGATTCTCTCCTTATCTTTCATCTTGGGTAATGTAATTATGATGTGCTTTAGTATGTTCCTCCTTAGGTCCAATTTCTTTGGGACTCTCTGAGCTTCCTGGACTTCCTAGAAGTCTATTTCCTTTGCCAGATTGGGGAAGTTCTCCTTCATTATTTATTCAAATAAGTTTTCCACTTGTTGCTCTTCCTCTTCTCCTTCTGGTACTCCTAAGATTCGGATATTGGAACATTTAAAGATGTCCTGGAGGTTCCTAAGTCTCTCCTCATTTTTTTGAATTCTTGTTTCTTCATTCTTTTCTGGTTGAATGTTTCTTTCTTCCTTCTGGTCCACACCCTTGATTAGAGTCCCAGTTTCCTTCCCATCACTGTTGGTTCCCTGTACATTTTCCTTTATTTCACTTAGCATTGCCTTCTTTTTTTTTCATCTAATTTGTGACCATATTCAACCAATTCTGTGAGTATCCTGATTACCTGTTGGGAACTGCCCTACCTGGTTTCAGGAGCTGTAAACCCCACCATGGCCAAGGCTGAGTGAGCAACCTTCAGACCATAAGCCACTAAGAAGACAAAGCTTATGTCCCTGGCAGAAGTGCCACTTCTGCTCCTTTTTTCATAACTGGCCCCCAATGCTTGATCAGTTAGCCAATGACAGGTAAGATTCCCCAAGGGGGGATTGACCTAAGACAGGCATGATCACATGGAGGCCCCAGTGAAGGACTTGGGGGACTATGGAGAAAGGGGGTGATGGACCCTCACCCCTTGGCTTTTACGAGGCCTGAGTCCTCATTTCTCCTAATTCCTTGGCTATCTTGCCTCCTCTGCCTGACTTAAGCCTGAAACAATGACAGAGGGTGGTGCAGCCCTGTGCTGGAAAGGGCAGGCTCCCCGGGTGATCAGGCCTGAGAAAGAATGCATAAAATCCTGTGAAGCCTGCTTTGCTAAGAATGCTCTTAGTTAAATGATAAAGGCCCAAGCAGGAAATGAATTTGTTTCCCAAATTTTCATAGCCTTTTAGCTGATAGACCCTGACTCAGAAGAAGCTCTAATAGTTTTTGTATGCTATCTACTGTTTGATCCTTACTGTATCACAATGATTAATGAGCTGTACCTGTATTTCTGTGCAAATTAAACCCAATAATACCCTGTCAAGCCAAGGGTCAGTGCGCTCTCCCCTTGAGAGAGTGGCCATGCTGTCCCTTCTCCTCCACAGGACTCAGTAGTCCGTGTGAATTTGTCTCATGTCTTATCCATAACATCGCAGGCACTGCAGGCTGGTGCCCACATCAATTACCAGAGTTTTGAACTGTGCATCTGATAGGCTGGTTATCTGTTTATTGCTTAGTTGTATTTGTTCTGGAGCTTTGATCTGTTCTTTCATTTGGGCCTTTTTGTGTGTGTGTTTGGGCACACCTATTATGTATAAGGGGCGGAGCCTTAGGTGTTGACTAGGGTGGGGCAACCCATGTCCCTGCGCTGTGACAAAGTATGTGGGAGAGGGGTCTAAGAGGGAACGACAGTGCTTGCTCTGCTCTCTGCCGGCTCTCAGTCACTTCCCCCACTACCCACAATCAAATCAGGCCCTTCTGGTGCTGATTCCTGGGTGGGTGGGCTTTTGTACATTCTAGAACCCTATGGGTCTCTCCAACAAACTCTCCTATGAGACTAGGAGTTTCTCCCACTGCCTCAACCTCCACCGGTGTTTTCAATCAGAGGTTTGAGGCTTTATTTCCCTGAGCTGGAGCCCTGGGTTGCTAGGTCTGCCTCACTCCTCAGTTGTTCCTCCTGGTTTATCTGCATGCGAATGTGGAGACCACCAGCCCTGCCAGCCGCCACCTTGCAGTGAGTCCTCTCTGCCTGGTGCTGGTCTCCGCCCCTCCTACCAGTCTGGATGAATGTTTTTTTTTTAACTCCTTGGTTGTCAGACTTCCGTACAATTTGATTTTCTGTCAGTTCTGGTTGTTTTTTGTCTTTAAATTGTTGTCCTTCTTTTGGTTGTGCTAGGAGGCACAGCGGGTCTACCTACACCTCCATCTTGGCTGGAAGTCTCAGTACTTTTATTACCTATTATTATCCCATCTTATAAACAAATGGAGGCATAGAAAGTTTAAATAATTAGCTCAAGGTTACACAGCTAGTAAACATGAAGGAGCTGGGATTAAAGCCCACGCAACTGGATCCAAGTTAAGGAGGGCACATTTAAACATGAAAGAGTGCTTATAAGATTGATGGCTTCTGAAACCACAAAGTAGTGGAAAATTATATTTACATCAAATGAAGAAGGGAGAAGAATAAATGGTCCACAATCATTGCCTTCTAGCTGCATTTCCATTGCCACTGGAATTATGAAAATGACGATGTGGGCAGTTGTTTAAAACCTCTCATGCCCTACACAATTCTTTTCATTTTCATGCGATCCCTACCACCTGTTATAGTGTCTAGGACATAATACTCACTTAATAAAAACTAAGTGAATGGAAGAGTAGAGTCATTAAATGCATACAGCTAGGGGAAGATGAGAACAGAGAACAAAGAGTGTGTAAAGGAAGATTAATGAGAGGAGCTGTGAATTCTTTTACTGGAAATTAAGTCCCTCCAACATAACTCAGAATCAGAGTGTCCTCCAACCGCCACCAATTCTCTTCACAAGGTCCCTATTGAGCTATATAGTTGCCATCATTTTTGGGATGCTGAAGAGCATCAAGGATATCATATACCTACTACCTCCCCCCTCTCTGCCATCAGCGCTGCTTTAGCATGGGATGGCTGTGTTGATGCAGGGTGCCTATTTTAGTAGAGTGTCTATTTTAGACACCACTTTCTGGCTTCCCAGCTACAAGCTTCTGAACACCAGCTTGTTCCTGCACATTTAATGAAGCCCATAGGCAAATGGAAGAGCAACATAGAAAGGAGGTCAATCAAGCAAGATCTTTTTGTCCCCCTTTAGTATAGTGTGTTTTAACTGTGATAGCCCAGAGATAAGTTAAACACTAAAGGTGCAGCGTCCTTCTATATTTCCCTTTTTAGCTTCTTTGCCAAGAGGACATGAGTGTTACAACAAGGATCTGTCCATCACTGGACTTCTTCACTTGTCATTGCTGGGACCAAGGACAGAGTATTTGGGGTTGGAAGGGAGGTGAGGAAGGCACAGAAAATCTAGTCCCTCACTAATATTCCAAGGGCTGTCTCAATCTGAATCCTATCACAGAAGAGAATTATGAGTAAGTTGAATTAATCACTGATTTGTCTGCCTTTTGTAGGCTGGTCTAATTAGAACAGTAATTTTAATCTCCCTGGTGTTCTCAATCTAGTCTGCAGATGTGTTTTATTTTCCCGATATGGACTTAAAAAATCTTGAGCCAACATGTGACAATTGAGAGGTTTTTCTCCCTACAATGAGGTATAAGGCAAAGACATCCCCTCTCACCACTGCCTTTCAACATCATACTAGAAGTTCTAGCTTATGCATAATGGATGGAAATAAAAGGCAAACAGATTGAGAATGAAGAAATATGCCTGTCATTGTTTGCAGATGACAGGATCATCTGTGTAGAAAATCTGAAAGAAACAACAACAAAAAACTTCTGGAACAAATAAGAAATCTAAGCAAGCTTGCAGGATATATGTTTGATATACAAGAGTTCATCACTTTCCAAAGTGCCAGCAATGAACAAGTAGAAATTAAAAACATGACATGTAACAAAATATGTGTAAGATCTAAATGAAATAAACTGTAAAATATACAATTATGATGAATTGAATCAAAGAAAAACTTTTTAAACAATGGAGAAATATGCCATGTTCATGGACAGGAAGACTTAATAATGCCAAGATAGCAATTCTTTCAACTTGACCTATAGATTCAATAAAATTAGAATCTATAAATTTTAGGGGGATAAACCAATGCAATTAGTCAGGTCTGAGTAAAGTGCCTACCTTAAAGATGGAGTTGGGGAGAGTTTATCCCACCCAATGCCCCTGCATTTAGAGTTAGGCAAAACTGATCTCAAAGACAAATCAGGGTGCAATTTTTATCAGAAGAAGAAGTTATTGGGCAGATCTAAAAGATGCCCATTATACTCACATGATGAGAAAATTCCTTTGACATCAACTTCTTGTCACGTGCATTTGTCCTAACTCTGCCTGATAGAGTTATCTGGAGATCAGTTCCTCCCTCTTCTGCACAAATCTCTTCTTCTGTCTGAGAACATCTCTCATACTCTATCACTGTACGCCTTCACTAGTCAAAACGTTACTGCCAGCCTTTATCTGTTCTTCACAGAACAGACTTTTTACACCTCATGTCATCTCGGACACTCTCCTCTGTATTCTGTGCAAGGTATCAATGGCCCTCTTCACGCGTAGCACTCAGAAAGGGACACCAAATGGGTAGTTCGGAGAAGATAACAGAGGTTAACACTTATTGGATACTTTCTATCTCCTAAGCACTATTCCAAGAATGTTATAATTTTAACATTTAATCTTCACATCAATTTTCTAGAGTGTGGACTATTTGTCACTGATGCTTTATGAGGCACAGAGGGATTAAAGAACTTTCCCTGTGTTACTTGGCTAATAAATAGAATGCTGTAAATGCAAACTGAAACAATTCCGCTTCCCACGTTTTTGATTCTCCTACAAGAATCAAAACGTAGAGCAAGGTTATATAACCCTTTGACAGAAAAAATTTCAATCACTCCTAAGCAAAAAAATAAATAAATAAACAAAAAAGAGACCACTCTCGACTTTCAAACAGGTATGTCTTAATGACAGTCAAATTAGTCAGTGTGAAATGCGAACCCTCTTCTGCTGCTGGCGGAAGCCGTGTGATGGTCCAGTAAAACAATGTGGCTTTATCAAAGAAGAACTAGTCTCAGAAATCTACACCCTTTGTAAACACACAGCTTATGGATAGACTCCAGTCTATAGCGGCAATAATGTAAAATGCTACAAATAAGAAATATCAGAAATAATCTAAACACTAAGTAATTCGAGATTGGTTAAATACATTTTGAGGCATTCTTTGAGTATAGAACATAAAGCAACCATTAAAAATGCTAAGTACAATGTTTAATAATACACCCATATGTGTATTCTATTTCACTGAATGTGCATGAATAAAAAGTAAATTGAGAGAAATTGGAATGGGAAAGAGGGGCTAATTATATATTATACAGAGGCTCACCAGAATTAATCTACATAGGAAGCTCCCTTAACAGTTCAATTTACAGGAATTTGACTTCCACAAATCTCGGAGGAGCACATCTATTACAGGGGGCTGGTGTAGCTGAACTAAGAGCCACTGGTGCCTGCACCCACATTGGCAATGACCATGATTTATCAGATTATGTTGCACACTGGTGGATGCTAGCATCACTAATTAAGGAACACACATTCTCTACCTTGCTTTGGCAGATGTATGTGAGGGAAAAAATTATTTTTGAAAAAACATTCATGCCACTTTGGGGCAGAATTTCCAGCTTCCACATCTCTAGTCCTTTTAGAGGAAAATATGGAGCACAAAGGAAATGATTTCTGTCTTTATTCCTATGACATCTTCTTCATTTTCTCTCTAAATTGAGTTGAAAATAAAGTCTCAACCATATGTAAGGGGACTTTTCCCTTTGCGTTGCACTAGTCAATTCACATAATTGGAGGCACAATATTTTGTACACAAAAATAATACCATGTTCATTGTGAAAGATGTAAAAAAATGGGACAAACTTTTTAAAAATGAAAGAGGAAAAAATAATCCATAATCTTGCCACTAGTAGTACCACTTTAAACATTTTGTGTATATATTTCTAGAATGTTCCCATGGATGGATAGATATATACATATCTTTTCTGCATACATAAAATCACACTCTGCATCCTGTTATACCCTTTTTATACACCCTGAAATAGGTAAATTTCTTCGCCTATCACTTATCTTAAAGCAAGATATTTACCACTTAGTTGTGAATTTGTTGTTACAAAAGGCAAAGCTAAGGGTTCTCAAGTGGAGCAAGGAAGAAAGCAAGACTCCTTTGATGCCCTTGGTACGTGCTCATATCACAGTTGGCACTCAAAGCAATTAAGAATGAGGAATGAGGAAAGAACAAGAAGGAATCTAATATTTATTATTAACAAGACCTTTTACTAAGTACTTTACATTCATGCGCTGATCTTATCCATAACCCCTTGAGGTAGGAATGTTTATTCCCCATTTCCCACATGAAGAAATTGTGACTTTGAAAGGTTATGTGCCTCGTCCAAGGTGCTCTTCCTAGAAAAGGGAGAGTCGGGGCAGATTTGCTTGTGTCTGACTCTGGTCCTGTTACTAGAAAATGGAAGAACAGGTACCTTAACCCAGTTGCTGGACTCCAGAATGTTCCTGCCATTTCCACTTTACCACTGCCTCCTGAAATTTCTTTACAGACAAAATTTATTTAATTTTTACAATTATTTATTTACTTAATTTTTACTATTTTCAGGACACTGGATTAATACACATGCAAAATTAACCAAGCCAGGAAACGTTTCCTTTTGATGAAATTTACATGCCGGAGGGGGAAGACAGGAAATAAACAAGTAAGCACAGAAACCAGCAAAGAGGCCCTCCCACCCCAACACCCCCACAGGAAGTGAGGTCCAAATGTTGGGCTTCCCTAGGAGGGGTCTCTGGGTCACAAGGCTGTGTCCTGGAACCATGAGGCATGAAGTCAGGGCAGATTCCAGGACTCTTACCCGGAAAGACCCCTAACTAATGAAAGACCCCTAGAGCTTGGTACTGGAGTTCACAAAAGGTTTTCTTTACAAAGACAAGGGTTGTGAGATTTTGTGATTAAGAGTTAGGAAACCACCACAGCCTGTATGGTCGAAGTGCACTGCACACTGCTCGAGAGCCTGCATTCTGACCTCAAGCTTCCACCCATTACTAGATGAGAGAGCTTGGACAGGCTATTGGATGCCTCTGGGCCTTGATTTTTTCTATTTATGAAATGGGAGTAATAAAAGCAATATATTAACTTACAGGTTATTGTAAGGACTAAGTGAGTTAAAACACATGGAGGACCTCGAACAGTGCCAGGCATGTAATAAATGCTGTAAGAGCGCTCTTACCACAGCGTCATGCCATAATGCCCCGGACCCAGGACACAGGAGCTACACCTGGACATCGAGAGACTGGAGCCCAGCATGTCTCAGCATCCTCTGGGCCCTTCCTCTCACTGCCTGCCTGACACTGAACACGCGCTTAACTTCTCTAAGTTTTATTTTTTCTCAACCTTGAAGTGGAGACTTCAACAATACCTAATTTTGGAGATGGTTTTGAACATTTAATGACACAATGTGAAAAAGGACTGAGCACTTAGCATATGGTAAGATCTCATGAAATGTTAACTACGATTAAACATATCGTCACAGAACATTAAATGTGCTCCAACTTTCTGCTTGCTGACTCACGTAAACATTCTGTGGTCGGGGGAAAACATCTCACCTTTTACTGTATGTAAGCTGAGCCAGGATAGTGAGGCATGGGAATTGGGTGTGCGTGTGTGTGTGTGTACATGTGTATGTGTGCATATGTTAAAGAAACATGACCCTGTGGTCTAAGCGTGCACCTCTTGCTTACAGATTCCCCTTACCTTGTGGTCTCTGTTGTTACACTACTGTTTTTATTTCCCTGGGTCTATTACAGTATCAGAATTATTTTTCTTTTGATATTCTAGAACTGTTATGTAAAAGAGGAAAAGAATGAGTTCTTGCATGAGATTTAATGCGGGCCTTTTCAGATATCCCCCAAGACTGTGTTATGCTAAACCTGTGGGCCAAGTTCCCACTGATTCCAAGTCAGGACTGTTGCTTTCATTGCTGTCCTATTATCTCGGGAAAGCATTTTCCCTTAGAGTATCAGTTTCTGATAATTAAAGAAAAGCTATCTCTTGTTTTACCCTTTTAGTAATTTCCACGTTTGGGCATGGATTCTAGAACATAAATGCAATTAATATGCTACAAAACTGAATGTTACGTGGGAGTATTAGAAGCAAGTGCTCCCATGAAATTTCCCCCTGACTGTGCTATTTATCTGCCCCTTTAACAGGTTTACTGAATGCCTACTATTTGTACTAACCTGGGGACTCAGCATTGAACGTGACAGTGGAGTCCTGACCTTGCTGATTATACATTCCCCTGGGGATACAGACAATTCACAAATACACAAGTAAATGTGAACATTTCTGGATATTTTCCAGACAATGCAGCACAATAGGAATGAACAGAGTTGAAAACCAGAGAGGAATATCAGGACAGATACCCCAGAGGAGGCTGAGCTATCCTAGGACTTGGACGCAAGAGAGAGATAGCAAGGTCAAGTCCAGGGGAAATAAGTCAGGAAAAAGCAGGAAGTGCAATGTCCTTGAGCAGGGAATGAGTCTGGCATATGAAGGCACAGGAAGCCTGTCTGTGTGGCTGGAGCATGATTAGCAATGAGGATTGATGAGAACAATAGGAAATCAGAGAAATGGGCCTCTAATCCTAGTTGCTCACAGCTTGAAAAAAATGCTGTTTCCTGGTGTCTTCTTTTTCTCATTTGTTAACCATAAAGTAGTTGGAGG
Organism: Carollia perspicillata; assembly: GCA_004027735.1. Taxonomy (NCBI): domain Eukaryota; kingdom Metazoa; phylum Chordata; class Mammalia; order Chiroptera; family Phyllostomidae; genus Carollia; species Carollia perspicillata. The sequence continues at coordinate 54,481 of PVKM010003808.1, forward strand.
TGAGAGGGAGAGCAAGTATGATGCTGAAGGTAAAGGCTTGTCCTATCCGTGTGATTTTGACAATGTGGTACCACTTTCAATGACTATAGGACATAAATTTAGATCAATCAAAGTTGGAATCCACACTCACAGTCTCACACTGTGATCATCAAAGATAGGATATAGAAAACTTCAATGGCGCACTCTTAAGCCTTAGGTTCCTCATCTGCAAAATGGGGCTAACGATAACAGCATGTCAATAGAAGCAAATGAGATCCACGGCATCAAGCTGCAACACGGTGATAAACACATTAAAACCAGAGCGATAGCTTTACCTGCATGTCGAATGCAACACCATTTACAATAGCCAAGATATGGAAGTAACCTAAGTGTCCATCAGCAGACGGATGAATAAAGAAAATGGGTCATATACACACACACAACAGAATACTATTCAACCTTAAAAAAAGAAGGAAGTCCTGTCGTATGGGACAGCGTGAATACACCGAAGGCCCCTATGCTAAAGGAAATAAGCCTGTCTCAGAAGGACAAACACTGCATGATTCTACTTATATAAGAAATCTAAAATGGTCCAACTCACAGAAGCAAAAGATACCAACAGTAGTTTCCAGGCATTGGGAGGTGAGGAAAATGGGGAGTTTCTATTGAACAGGTATTAAGTTTAGTCATGCTAGAGGAGTAACTTCTAGAGATCTGCTGTACAACATAGAGCCTACAGTTGACAACACAGAATTGTCCCTTTTAAAGTTTGTGAAGAAGGTATATCTCATGTTCAGTGCTCTCACCACCCCCACACAACAGGGACACCGGGCACCGGGGAGGCACTGGGTATGTCTGTTACCTTATGGTGACAGTGTCATGAGTGTTTTCATGAGTCCTAACCTGTCAAATTGTATATACTAAACATGTACAGTGTTTTAATATGAATTATACCTCAGTAAG